>VUQI01035418.1:17063-42649 GCA_015106735.1 Paratilapia polleni
GCTAAGCATTGCTGTAATTTGCAGCCACTCCGATGTGTCCAAAAAAAAAAAAAAAAAACTCGGCTTACTCCTTCTCTCCAGCTTAAGAACTGCACAGCCAATTTAAGCCTGGTACTTTTCAAAAACCACCCTGCAAACATCAATCATAGAAAGCTAAGAGACCCGTTAAGATTGGCAAGGCTGAGATTCAAGAGGCAACCCTGAATTCTGATTAATTTCATATACCTGACAGGCAAAACATATTTAAGGGATTAAGACATATAATGGCAAATTTGGGAACATAAATGATGCAATGAAAACACATTCCGAGTGAAAATATTCATATTCCCACACAGGGAGTGATAGGATGGAATTAAAAGCTGTAAAAAGGATAGAGAGAAACTTAAAAGCTCAGTAGAGGAAACAATTAGATCTTGGGCCTGGATCTGAAACATTTAAGAAAATGTTGTCATTATCCAGTCTAGTTAATGCTGTTTGGGACATCAAATGTTCACTTTTAATTAATTATTATTGCATGAACTGCATAGTAAAGTAATTTTAAACTGAAAATGCATTCTTCTAAACCTCTGTGAGGTATGAGTTTTACTGAAATGTAATGGGTAGTTACCTGGTGGGGCTACCATTCTCTGCCATTTTTGGAATAGGCATGTCTTGAGACAGTCCCGGGGGCTGAGGTTGTAGGTCTTGTGCCTTGACATGAGCTCCTGCATGGGCTCCAGGATGACACACAACTGCAGACACAACAGTACAAACCACATGTTTGGTTAAAGGAGACAGATAATGTCCTCTTCATGCTGCTGCTGCTCTTTTTAAGGTAAAGCAAAACAAAGAACATAAAAATGCTGAGTTTGTTGCCTAATTAATCACACACAGACTGACTGTGAGCTATTCATTAGGCAGTAAATCTAGTTTTTATGGACAGCATTAATATAGTACCTTTAAAAAACAGGTTTACTGTCAGAAAGTGCGTCAGAGAGAAACAGAAAAAGACAGAAAGAATGATGTGCAGGGTAATACATTTTAATACAAGCAGCCTTTGTTGAGCTGTTTACAACTCACAGCCAACACATATTAATGCACACAAACTTGGACACACATTTGTCTGAGCATTTCTGCTTTAGACACAACTAACTCACAGAACTGTCCCTCATTCCCACACTTGTGCTCCAACAATATTCAGTCTGGAGAAAACTGTAAATCTCTGGTGATCTGCTGTAAGAGGAACCAGGGGTCATCTTGTCATCTTAAATACATCAGGATAAGCTTATCCAGATAACATCTGGATAACATTACAAGTTGGTTAGCCCAACTTGTTCAGCAGCAGTAACCATCCAGATGCTTGCTGGTGGAGGTGGAGGAGAGCCATTGGCCAGTCACAGGCCTGTCTGTATTAAACCAATCAGAGGGAAACACTGGGATCAAACTCCAGGCAGCTTGCCTGGTTCATATCCTGTAAACGAATAAAACTGTTCTGTTTTTCTGACTCACTTTTCTCTTTATTGGAAAAATTGACCATTAAATGTTCTGCAACATCCATCCATCCATTTTTGTAACTGCTTATCCAACTTAGGGTCGTGGGAGGACTAAAGCCTATCTCATCTGACATCAGGCGAAAGGCAGGGTAAACCCTGGATAGGTCACCAGTCAATCACAGGGCTAACAAAGAGAGACAGAAAACCATTCATGCTTACATTTGCACCTACAGCCAATTTAGAATTACCAATTAACCTAACATACTGGTCTACCGACTATGGGAGGACACTGAAGGTCCAAGAAAACCCACGCGGGCACAGAAAGAACATATAAAATCCACACAGCTGACTTCTATCCCAGAATATTTCTTCAACAAATTCAGCAATATTAATCTTTATTCTGTAACATGATTAATCACTAACTCAACATCATGCACATGCATTAAATTACATTTTAGCTTGGAATGATCTGCTGTGGTCATTCCACGCTTTTCCAACTGTGGAAAAGGTCTTTGTAGGCTGGATGTGTTTTGCAAAAAGCTTATTGGCTGTCAAATCTGCATGTTATTAACTGTCAGTGTTCACTGGAAATTTGACCACAATCTTTTTTTTTTTTTAATTCTAAACTCGTAATTTAAACTCCTACTCCACTAAGTGGGGGTCAAAACCAGCAAAATGTTCAAACGGATAATTTTGGCACGGACAATTTTTGTTGTTTAGTTATCAGGACTAGCTGACTTTGAAAGCAGGCCTTTGTTTAACCCCTAAACGGTCGCACATGCAGGTGCTATGTGGAACAGATTCCCTTGGTAGTGTTGCAATTTGCAGCAATGTGTTAGAGAGTGCACTGCTTGTAAGAACTTGAAATTGTCTTACAAAGTGAAATTGATGTTCTCCTGACACAGGCTACAATTAGATTCTGACTTTATATTACATTCTAGCCTGAAAAATCTACCCCACAGAACAAGCAGAAGCCGACTCGAAAACGAAATACCTAATTGCCTTCTTGAACACGTATAAGCATTTTCTGATAATGCCTGCATCAACACAGTGGCACAATTTGCCTTCCAAAACTGTTAAAAGTAAGATTTGAGAAATTAAAAGTATGTTTTGTCACTGCTAAGGAAAAGGTTTGGTTGAGTTAGGGCATCATACAGCTTGGTTAAGGTTTGGAGTAAAATAACTTTTTGGTTAAAGTTAAAGAACAATCACGGACATGGTTAAAAGAAAACATAGGAAGCAGGAAATAGAAAACACATTATAAGAGAGAGACATGCCATTAAAAGTTTCATAAATAAAAAAAAATCTAAGCTTTTTTCTTTCTAAGCTGTGTTGTTGCTGGAATCCAGAAAAAAAATAATCACAATTACAGTATTTTGGTTGAGTGGTTTGGAGACAAAGTTAGAGAAGCAAGGCTGAGATGGATTGGACATGTGCAGAGGAGGGAGCTGCCAGGCAGAAAGAAAAGAGGAAGACCACAGAGAAGATTCATGGATGTAGTAAAGAAGGATATGCAGAGGGTTGGTGTGACAGAAGAGAGGTAGGGATAGGGTGAGAGGGCGATAGATGATTTACTGTGGCAACCCCTAAAGGGAGTAGCCAAGAAGAAGAAGAAGAAGAAGAAGACATTTTGGTCAATATCATAGTCTTGATTATTTAACAAGATTATTTAACAAGATTGAAAAACCAACAGACACATTGGTTGCGCTGCCTAAAGCGGACTGGGTGAGCGACCCAACATTTACTTTTTCAAGGTAGATCTTGTTGACCAAAAGCTCTCTTTCCATCATCTTGGCTTGAGCTGAACTAAATGGTGAAACATTTTGGACTATTAGGAGGCCTGAAACTGCACCACCATTAAGGAAAGGGGTGTGCTTGATTTATAAAAAACAAAAAACAAAAAAACAAACAAAACGAGAGCTTCATAGGAAACTGAACACAAAAAAGTAATCATTTTATCTTGATTATTTTGTCTTTATAATCATTGAAAGTGAAAGTTGTAATTTTATATTAAACCCAATTGCCCAGCCCTCACTGATGCAGTAAAGGTGCACAGCGGTTTTAACTGCATGGTAGCAGGTGTATCTATTCTTTACTGTAGTAATGATGTAGATAAATGTAGCCTTTTTTTGTTTTTTTTTCCTCTTTGTTTAATTGTAGTGTGACAGTTAACATTTGGCATTTGTTCAGTTCTCTGGTGGGATGAGCCTGAGATGCTGATCGTTTTGGCACTCTGTACTGAGCTAAATAATAAAGCTATAAAGTTGTGTAACTTTGCACATAAAAGTATAACTTGCAGGGATTAAAGCTTTTTAAAACTTATTTTGTGGAAAGTCACCGAACTTTAAAACATTTTTTATTAGTCAAATTTTACTGTTGATTCTACACGTGTATTTTTATGTCCTGGGGACCAATGAAATGGCCATCTCCTAAATTATTTAGATAGCAACTTCAAAATAATTGCCCACATAACTGCTTAGAGGTGTTACCAAGATGGCTAGAGAGTGGCAAAAATTGCCTCTAGGAGGACTCCACTGCTGGAGTTACATACCATTAAATTGCTTCTACCAGTTCTAATTCCTATCACTGTTTATAGCTAAAACTAGATGGTTTTGACACTTGAACGCAATCATATGTCGCCACTGGACATTTACTGAAACAACTGCTGCTGGCTTTTGTTCCAAGATCCATTTAAGATAAAGATTCACTGAAGTGATTATGCCACACATTTCACAACATACTAGAATCATACAACAAATAATGTTTTCAGTCTGGAGTGAGTCATTTGGGCCACTGCAGTTTCATGACTACAGTGCAGCCACCTAGAAAAAAAAATAGTTTCTACTGTCTCCCAATCAGAGTCTGATATAAGGTGAAAACTGCTGCAGTGAAAGTAGGCGTGGCTTAGTAGGTTGCTCAAGGGCACTCTGACAGTCATTACTGAGAGAAAGGAGACTGTTAATCATTCACTGCATGCTCAAATGATCTCATGTGACCTTCAGCATCCCACCACTCCTACTATTCTGATGTCAATTATAATCAACATGCTCATCGCATCTTCAGCTGTACTGTACAGCAACTTAAAGATAAAAAAGAAAACTTTGAAGGAGATTTGTATCATGTACTGTATGTGTTATCTACACTACTGCTTTGTGTACAACAGCTCCGGAGGCTTTTATACAAATTGACAGCAACACCAGGAATCATGTTTTACTGTGATGGATATTCAAACCAGGGACCAGTCAGGGGTTTTAAACTAGTCATTCTAACAACCGTAGACTCAGCTGCTTATGCCAAATTATCCTACATAAACATAACCACGTCTGTTGGTTTTCCCTCTGTTAGGACGGCAGTGTTTTGATGCCATGCCGCTCGAAGTAAAGTGAACATCCCTGTAGCAGACTAATCCCATGTTCTCCTCTGATAGTTCCCTTCTGACACAGTAATATCCCTCCCCAGCTCAGCCAACAAGCCCTGGCTCTCAGCCTGAAAACAAGGGCTATTTTCAGGCTGAATAGTAGGAAGCCGGCAGCTCCAATACATGGAAAGGCTTAAATACTCCAAATGAAAAAGAAAGAGTGTGTGTATGTGTCTCTGCGAGTGAGAGAAAGGCCGGTTGTAACCCCTTAGCCAGGAAACTGTCAGTCTCTTTTGGAGGGACTGATAAACGCTGGGAAAGGTCTTTTCCAGAGACACATTATTGCTAGTTTAATGTGAGGAAAGGGTATATTTTACCTTGACACCTTCAGATAACAGTAAGGGGAAAATATCATTTGCAAAGTGTCTGACATGTTGAAAAACAGTGACTACACAGCAGTGATTCCCAACCTGAATATCAAGACTGCCAGAAGAGGTCACAAGATGAATCTAAAGGGATAGTGGGATGGTTAATTGGGTGTTGGAAAGAAAGGAAATCGGCTGGTAGTTGTTCTTGTAAAAAATAAGAAATGAAACAGTCTAATAAGAGCAACTGAAAATCGCACTTATCAACTGAATTGGGACCTTTAATCTATGCATCTATATAATACATAGATTAAAGGATCACACACCCCTTTAAACTGGAAAATGCTTGTAAACATTACTTTTAAACAAGTGAAATATTCTGTGTAGTATTCTGTGTAATGTTAAATCATTTGTTATGTTTCATATTTTCTGTTCAATTTAAAATAAAACCACATTGTGTTCTGGAAAAGGCGGCCAATTCCTAATTTACCAGATGAATTTCTGTAAAATATCTGAGGTTCAGAGGACTGACACAATATGAGTCAAGCTGGGACTGTTTAGACACAAACAGCTTAACCTCTTCCATGAAATGCATGTTGTCAGCAAACAGAAAGCAAGACACAATCGTTGTTTCATTTGCCAAACACTGACCATCTGAATCAACAAAACAGAGAATGACCAGAAACTAAACCTTTAGCGAGTGATTACAGATACTTGAATTTTTCCTTTTCAGCTCTGTATAGACGATCATTGTTATAGAAAAACAAAAACAGCCACCCTGCTCCCTCTCACCCCCTCTGTGTGTCTTTCTTCACTCAGTTATTATAAGCAGCGGAGGTGCCGTCCCCTGATTCGCGCGCCATTTCACAATTATGAGTCTCAACAGGGAGCGTTCATTAACGTTATGCTAATTTTCTGTATCCAATTAATTCTTCCCTCTCCCCGTCTCTCTCCCGCTCGCTCTTGTTCTCCCATTTGGAAATCGTAGCTGTCAGTCAACTGTGGCGTCGAAAAACACAAACAGAGCGCTGTGAAATAATCACTAATGTATTCAGCCAGCTTATACTTCCTATTTCTGTAAATTATATTGCTGCGGTCAGGTACAAAAACACGTATATGCAGACAGTTAAGAATAAATAAGTACTTCTTTTTGTTTTGATGCCATGCACTTTTGAAATTATACACTTAATTTTCACTGTGTTCAGCACATAAATAACAGCAGAAGCCAGTTAAAAAAAGAGAAAAACAGGTACATTTGCACTAAAAATGTGACTGAGGACTGAAAACAATGCCTGGGAATGACACTCAAGTCGAACTTATACATTCAAACAGTCAACATTCCTGCAAATGCAAAAGATTCATTGCTGAGCATATAATGTAATCATGCCAAAAGACCACATTAAATATGACAAAGCATGAATATTCTACATAACAAAAAAGTTTATTCCGTCTAGACATGCAACTTAGAAATTATGAGAAACATGAATTACTGTGTTTAAATATGGACAAGAATTGCTCCTCAGTGTGCATCAAGTGTGACGAGATGGGAACAAAAGCAAAGGCAGAATGACAGTCACAGACATTGTCAGACACACACACACATTCATACACACACACGCAGAGTACTTACCCTGAGGTAGTTGAGGGTGAAGTTGGTCAAGCCCATGCGAGTGATGTTTTTGGACAGTTGTTCCAGCACCTGAGGGTCTTGTGCCTAAAGTTAGCAGCAGAGAAATGAAAAGCAAGAAAAAGTTATATACATGTCTTTATTCACTATATATGTACACACATGAATACACACACTTTATTTTTATGTTTGCAATCCACAAAACTAATTATCTACAACCAATTAGGCTAATTGGCATTCACTGGTTATGCACAATCGACACCCTCCAGTCATAAATGCAGCTACTTAACACTGTTACTGCAGTTGTGCCCTGAACCTGAATAGAAGCTTTTTTTGGTTTTCATTTCACACTCTTGTCAATTTGTGGGCTAATTAATCAATATTATTTTGTCATTTCATTAAAATTTCCACACATTTCCATTTTATTTTATCTTAAGCGGGTTTGATGATGTTCGACGTATGTATAATGGTCCGGGCTGCAGAGAACATTTAAAATATAATGACAAGTGATTGAAAACTATACCCAAAATCTGCAGATATAAGCTACCATTGTGTTTTCTGCTTTTATGAAGTGTGCATAAGTATAGAGTGATCAAGTTGTCAAGTTATAATTATGCACACAAAAGATTAAGGACTGGCCCCATACAAATCATTAAAAAAACCTGAAATACAACTACAATTTTACAGTATGTGTAGGAGGGAAGAATACATCTTAAATGAGAAGAAAGTTAAAAACAAAAAGCCAGATTGCAATTATATGAGGGCATCTGAAGACACATGATTATTTGCTAAGCTTGTTTGCTGTTCCCTGAATAAGCATTCAAATCATAAAAAGCTGAAGGTATCGACAGAGCAAAATATAGCCCAGACTGAGTAGAAGCAGTGAGCACACTTGCGTTCAGTGCCTCATGAAAAATGCATAATTCTATCTCCAGTCACATCTCTGTGTGGAGAAAGTCAAGAGGGAAGCGAGGGAGTCCTTTTGTACCATCAGCAGACCAACATGAGTGACGTGAGCATTGAACTAGTGTGCACTATTGGCAGCCGGCGGATCACCATCTGAATTACTTTACTCATCAAGCAGAATTAGGTTGAGTGTACTGTATACGAGTTTGTCTTGGCAGCTCCGGTGCAGAGATTTTTCAACCATTTGTGTAGTAGCTAAATACTGGCACATATGGTGCAGGGACGACCGAGGCACTCAGTTCAAGAGGCCACACAAACAACAGAGTACAAATTTGAGAGCCATGTATTCAGAATTTAAGATGCGTGGCAGTGGTCCAAGTCTGAAACTTTAAACAATGAAGACAATGTCAGTGGGTATTTGCAGTATATATGCATCAAACTTAAAGTGAGGGAAGGCAGGATGCTGCTCAACAGTGGTGAAACCTCATCTACTCAAGTATTTAAAATGCTAAAATACTCCTTGTACATTAAGACAAATGATGACCTCATAAAATATCACACACCCCAGCCAGTTACCCAGCCATGTACACTGTAACTAAAGCTAGCTTCAACCAGCTACAACAGCAAATACAACTTCTATATTAATCATGACCAGTTTATTCAAAATTTTTATGGTGCTTCATTGTACTACAGTTTTTGTAGTGAGTTTGTATGGACTATTGTGTATGTGTTTCTCATATTTATGTAAAGGTCCATCTAGGAAATTAGGCTCTAAATGCTGTGGTGTGTGGCTATACAATTAATATAATATATAACCTTAAAACAGTCACACATGCAGTTTTCCAGGCTAAACTGATTTTAGTGAAAAAGAGCAAGTGTGCGCACACTGAAGCAAATTCTTTTAGGTGACAGGCCACCAAAAAAAGAACAAAAAAAGAAAATCACAATATGTAGTGAAAAGAGGAAAAGTCTTTTTCCTGATTTAAATTGGAACCATTTGATTCCAATTTAAATCAGGCAGGTGTGCCTGAAGAAATCCTACTGATTGAGACGTTACAATGCTTTAAGAATTGAATTATTAAATTGGATAAAATAGTGTGCAAACATTTTTCCCTTTTCTCCTAAGATTTTGAAAGCAGAATTTGTACCTGTAACCAGGGGCGGTGCTAAGGGTGGGGCCTGGGGTGGCACTAACCCCCTGGAAATTATTTTGTCATGTCACTGCAACCATGGGTGGAATCTATAGACGGGTTAAGGATACATTGAGGGTGACAGCTTAATGTATCACTGTAAATAAATAAACTATGTAACGTTAAATAATATTACATGCAGTGAAAGACGGAATTAGTTAAAGATGGAAAACAATAAATTTGTACATTTGTACAATTTGTACCCCCCCCTCCATGTCCCTCACAGTGGTTTGGTCCACTGCCTCACATGCCCTAACTCCTTTAATTTGCAACCTGTAAGCAAAGGATGTGTGAGACACTGTTATTTACTTCTACTAAAATTACAAGTATTTACTGTTGCAACCAGAATATATATTTTGTTTGCTCCGTTACCTCATTGTTAAATCTTGTGCCTCAATGTGGCTGCTATATCATTATGGGGGTGCCACGTGTCCTGATGCATATTTATGGAGGCATGTGGTCCGTGGTCTGAATTTTCAACCAGTTTTCAAGTGCTTTTGTTTGTTTTTTATTTCTAATAGAATTTTCTGATTTTCCATGCCCTCACTGATTGCTGGACCGGCCTGTGCCACCCCATTTAAAACATCATGGAAACGCCCCTACTTGTAATGTCACTGTGTAATTGCACATTCTTACATTGTATTGCTAGTTTTATTTAAGATCCAAATACTTCTTCTACAAGTGCTGCTCTCTCCAGTTGCAGAAGACATAGAGTAGATTCTGCAATATCTATTTAATAGCAGTTGTTGTGCATTTGTGCATTGTCCCTGCCATATTTGTGTCATTGTGTGTTTTTCTACTCCTGCAACAAGAACATTAACTTTTCTACAGTGGTGCAATATACATTTATTCACTGATTTCTTCAAAACCAATACAATTTACTAAACACATATTTAGTTTTACCCCAGTTTGCTGATGTCACAGATAAAGTTGCAAGTTACTGCAGATTAATATATTACAATTAAAAGATCAATTCAAAAAAGTTGATGGAAATTGTTATAAAACTCAAGTTTCCACACGTACTTTGAAACATCCAGCCGTACTTAAATCTGTCCTTGACATGGCACAACATTAAAATGATGTTTTGATCACCAATAATACAGCACCCATGATGGGTTCCATTCAGTATGATGAGTACATTTACTGCTAACTCTGACGTATACTCCAGTTGTATAAGAGAATTTTAACAGTGGTGATGGAACTTACTTAAAAGTAAATTGTCTGGATACAACAATGCTTTTTAAAACATATATTTCAGTCTAAATCTGAAACAAACATCTTCACCAACCAGTTTCTGAAGAGACTGAAGATTTAGTTTTACTGCTGGCAGTCATGATGGAGGAACAAGACCTGAATAATAAGCTGATACACCTGTCAGTCAAGTAAATGAGTGCCCTCTGTAATGGCACTCCTAAAAGCCATCATTAAGACAAACACAGGAGTAAAACACAAGTAAAATAAAAAACAGACAGGTTTGCTTCTGATAGTTTCTGCATCAAGTGGACTTTGCAGGAACTGTAGAATTCAGCTTTAAAGGTTTTACAGAAGAACTGAAGACACATCAGATATTAATATATATGAAGCCAAAATTTTGTTGGCTTAATTATTATTGTCTCTCTGAACTATACATAAGATGTAAAGAAAACTGTGATTGTGTTTGAGTCCCTGTAATTATGTGAGTACCCACCTTTATTCGGCTAAATTGCACACTATTTAATTCATAAGCGGTTTTAAAATGCCTTTAATGCTCTTAATGCACTGCATTTGTCCTTATGATATGCAGAAGCTTAGGTTTGCATCAGCTAATTTAAGTTGAAATATACCTTTTCTTACTATGAGACGTTTTATCTGAACTTAATCTTATCCCTCTATTTCTACTTAAACAAAACCATTTTTGATATTTGTTTCATCTCTGATTTGATCAGTCGGTGGGCAATGGTTAATATTAATTACTGGCCAACTTCTAAAAACTATGTTAAGAACAAACTTTATTTCTTTTCCAAATTTTTCCTCATGAGGGATGGGGAAAAAAGTGCAGCAGTAGTTCGGCTCACTTCAAAAAGTGGGCCTTTACACTACATCTGTACTAGAATCTACAGTTTCAACTTTTCTATTCTGACTCCCATGTGTCTGTATCTGCTTTCATTAGTCCAGGCAGTGATCAAAAGAGTGAACTCGCACTCACACACAAATCACCGAAGATCTGACCAGGACCCACAATACCCCACAATATCCCACTCTCCAGGAATTAAAGTGAATACCCAGAGGGGCCAATTTATTGGTGAGTGAAATTCATATGAAGATTTGGTCAAAAAACAGGCTGCCTCTTACACACACCTTTAGCTCCATGGGGGTAAATAGAAAATGTTAAAGGAATGAATCCCATTTTACTTATTAAACAAATGCAAGATTTTCAGTGTATCACAAATGTATTAAATATCACTGATGAAAAGGAAAATCCACATATGAGCACTATAAGTTTTGCTTTAATTGTAATTTTCTTCTAAACACTCCCAACTTCATCTATCTGTGGTGGCTTTTGTCATTAAGACATCACTACTTACAACCTTTTTCAGACATGACATTAACAGAAAGAGCAACATGCATGTGTGATATTCAGTATTTCATATGTGTGAGGAGGCAGCATCACTGATGTTAAAGCAGCAGGGATTTGAAAACTTTAATGATCTGAATGGAAAACAGTGCTCTGTTCTCTCACAGTTAGATTTGAAAACTTGCTTTGCCGTTGAAGACGTCATTACTGACCATAGTGGGTGCAATAGATGCTCGGCTCAAAATTCTCTCAGCAGTTAGGTAGTAAACTATTCTGGCTGTTATTAACTCTAGATTGAAAGTGGCTTTTTTTCTTAGTGAAAGTAAGAAAAAAAATTAAGGGGCTCAGCGAGGATGGGTAAAATTCTAAGATTTTACCCACCCTCTTTTTAAGATTAAAGTCGTAAACTTACTAGAAAAAACATGCAACTTTACAAGAAGAAAATGCAAATTTATGAGAAAAAAAAAAACCTGGTAAAAATTTTGTTTAGTTTTTTAGTCAAGGAACAATATTGCTTCATTGTTCAAGGTTAACGTGGAAAGAAATTCCTTGATTAATAACTCATAAGAAAGAGAAGAAAATTACAAAAAAAAACCTTGGAAAATTTTTATTTTTTAATTTTTTAATGATGATTGTTTTCCTTTCACTAAGCGATGCGGTGAATTGACCACTGATTAAGAAAACACCATTTTTCCAAGTTTTTTTTCTCATAAATTTGCCAGTTTTTATCCCGTAAATTTATACATATATATTTTTTGTAAATTTTCATGTAAAATTGTTTGTTTCTCCTCAATTCTGATTTTTTTTTTCTCTGAATTTTACCCACCTTTTGTACAGACTTACAGACTTATCTGATATGAATCCCTCACCATTAGGAGACCATTCAGACTGTTTTTTTTTCTTTAGCATAAAAGATATAAAATTATGACACTGACCTTTAATTCCTCTTTGTATCTTTAACCTTGCCCTGCTGTATTCAAATCAAACATGTGAAGTGTTTACGTTAATGTCACCTTGTGCAATTTCTATCATGATTTTGACCTGAAAGCGACCTGGAGGCTTTTCATATTGAGATAGACATGTAGAATCACATTCATGTAAAGACATGCATGTCTGAGAGGGGCTTAAGAGAGCTTTGCAAATCTTGGGCTCTTGAAACAAATAAAAGCCATATTGTATAGCATTGAGGCTACTGTTAGTGTATGTATAATTTGTCTTTGTTTATTTGTGAAATATCTTGTTTTTGTGCTGCTTAGTACAATTTCAGTTCAAATTCTTTTGGAAACAGAAGACCTTCTGCTCGCTTCATCTACACTCCACAGCTCCAGTTACTAAATGTGTGTTACACTTAGTGGAATTAAGCAGATTATTCATTCGACCTTGTTTTTTTCCCCCTCTCTCTCCTTTTTCAGACAAGGGCCCTTTTTTATCCTTGGTGGCCTTTGATGTCTGCAAATAAATTGGTTTGCAAAAATCCCTCCAAACTGCTTTGTTGGCGTTTAAATTTCATATGCTCATGAACAGCTTCTAAAAAGTGTCTGAGCAGAGTGCAGGGACCCTCGTTAGTATTCAAAAAGTGACACCTAAAACGGGCACATGTGGGCTTTTTTGTCGCGTGTTAATGATGTCAAACTCACGTGCATGGCCAGGATACTGCGGGGGATGAGTTCTCGGTACTGCCGGATGGTAAAGTGCCACGTCTTGATCCTCATCAGATCATCAAAGGCAAACTCCAGTATCAAGCGACCCTCTGTACAAACCTGGACAAAGATCACATAGTTAGTGTTACTTTATATTTTTCCTCAGCCTGATATCTCTTTCAATAATCTTTAACAGGCTGGCAGGCAACCGCCAGCTGATTTGGACACAGACGAAAAACAGAAATCAATGTTTATTGGCCAGGAATTATTTTGATTTAAAAAAAAAAATGCTGGAAGTATTTTGTCTCGTTTTTGGAATTTGTCCAAGGACTTTGTAGTATGGAGCGAGCTATTATGTTCCCAATATTTACTCTGCTCGCTTCCCTCATTCACAGCATCTGTCCTTGGGCCTCTCAACCATCCAGCTATTTCTAAAATGTGAAAATAAATGTAATCTGGAGAGGGGTGTGTTTACGCCAGAGACAAAAGAACTTCAGGTCAAAGAGAGTTGCCAATTAGGAGGAGACAGAGAGACAGCGAGAGAGAGAGAGAGAGAGTGAGAGAGAGAGAGTGAGAGAGAGAGCGAGAGAGAGAGAGAGAGAGAGAGAGAGAGAGAGAGAGAGAGAGAGAGAGAGAGAGAGAGAGAGAGAGAGAGAGAGAGAGAGAGAGAGAGAGAGAGAGAGAGAGAGAGAGAGAGAGAGAGAGTGTGTGTGTGGATCGCCCTCCTTCATAAAGCTGCTGTAACAGGACGCTGCAGCTCTGTGGATCTGAATTATTTATTGATCAGTGAGAGTCGGCGGCGTCCTCAGACCATCTGTCCACAGGTTACCCTTAAAGGACCAGACCAACATGTTCACACAGACGTGTTCATGTGATCAGGACGCGGTGAGCAGCAGCTAACAGTGCAAACGTCACCGTGCCGCCTGTGGTTCTCCTTCTCCTCACTTCCTGTTATGTATCTCCTGTTCCTGTGCTGGATGTTCACGTTAAACACGTTTCAAATGATGAGCTCAGTGTGTGTGCAGTAATCTGTGTGAGCCCAAAGCTCAGGCTGCTCACTGCTCTGAACACTCAGTTTATCGCAGTTTTTTCTACTCTTGGATCTGTATGATGTCACTGATGGGGAATATTCCTAATATGGTCATCTCAGGCACAGAAGCCCCGCCCACCTGCTGTTCAGACTTGCCTAGATCTCTGACCACAAAGAGAACGGGATTTTATAGCCGAACATGAAAAGGAAGCTCAGCAGGCCGAAGAGGAAGAACTGTAAAAAGAAAGAAAAAGAAAAAGGGCGAGAAGCCCAGAAAACGGCTCCGTTTTTAACACTCGGTTTCACTACAGAGAAGCTCTGCGTCTGTCGGGAAGCCTCAGACCGTCTCCATCTAGCTTCACACGATCAAAGTAGCTCCGATCCTGATGCAGTGCAGAGTTTAAGTTACATTAAGAACGCGTTCGTTATCTTTTAATTAACGAGACAGGTGAATGAAAAGTAAGTCAGCAGAAGTTTGCTGTAATCACAAGCTACATATGGAAGTTATCCAGAACACATTTCACTCAAGTTCACAAACTAAAACATTTTTCTACTTCTGCTGACTTTTGACTGACTTCATATGAAATGACCCTAAATACCTAAATATGGAGGAGAAGGAGGAGAGGGAGAAGGCGACTGTGTCGAGTAACGCTTCAGAAAGCCGGGCCCGTCCAAAGAACGCCTTCGGTGCGCTCGGTGTGATACCCGTCGGTTCGGTTCAGGTCAGACTGAGGGAGGAGCAGGGAAACTGGAGCTGAAGGCCTCACAGTAACCCTGTGACGCTGTAAGCTGACACACTGAGGGGGGAAATATAATTTATCAGCTGAGGAGGAGCGAGCGACGCAGAGCGTCCTCAGAGTCTGCTTCAGGGACCCGAAGGTGCCACGCTTAAAATAAACCCTGCACATGAGGGACTACTTTCTGCATCCTCGCTCTGATCCTGCCTGAGGAGCACTTCAGGTCCCACAGAGGAGGAGGAACTTCAGGGAGATTAATCTCCGACACCATCACACACGTCACAGCACTGAGCGCGCTCTGTAGCGTTACTTCTGCTCCCTGTGCAGGAAGCTCAGCCGCAGCTGCCAGCCGGCCTTAAGTATTATTAGCTGATGTCACGCTGCATGCTGCATGCTGCAAGCTCAAGGTCACACAGAGGTGAACCTGCCGCAGAGAGGCAGGGGAGGGGAGGAAAGGGGGTGGAGCCTGTCAGTCACAGGAAGGTGGAGACCTGCACAGGAAGCATGAAGGTGTGTGAACCATCACTGTCACTACAGTCAGATCTACTCTGAGCTGGGCACACCTGAACAGATCACCTGGTGCTGCTTTGGAGGGCTCCATTTCTGTGGCAGCAGCTTTAAAACATTTAACACGCTGTCCCTCACTCTGAGGAGGAGACGCAGGAAGAGGCCATCGAATGCCGTGAAGTCACTACGAGTGAGAATGAATGCTGACTGACATATGAGAGGGTGGTACATGCATCGGAGCAGGGGTGTCAAACAAAAGGCCCGCAGCTCCAAAAGGGTCCAATCAGACTCGGTGGATGGCCTTAAAAACATTTTAAAGAAGGAAGACTTGTCTGTGATCTGGTCTGTTAGCAGGAAGTCAGGTGAAGAAGAAGAAGAGCTCAAACTGTTTTTGTTTGTTTTGTTTTTTTAATTCACGTGTTTCACTAAAACAACCTGCAAACGCCGATGAAGACACGTTTTATAACAGCGAAGGATTCGTGTAGCTCTGCGTGAGCTCCAAACCTCACGGGAAACAAGCAGAGACTGACGGCGGCAGCGTGGGATCCCTGGGTGGTGTCAAAGCAAACAACAGACCCAATCTGCTGTTTACATGAACACAGAAACCAGGTGAGAGCAGGACACCTGAGGACACGCCCACCAACACTGCAGCTCTCACAGCTGTCACTCAAAACCTTTAAACTACACCATGAGCTGTGTTTTTTAATAATAAAGTGACTCCTCCTTAAACTACAGCGCAGTGACTCCTCAGAATAACATGTAGCTCCTTTGTTGAACTTCAGGAGTCTCTGCACCTGAAGAACTGGCAGTGACTCGCTAATCGAAACGCGTGTCAGAGGTCAGGGGCGTCTGCGTCGGGTTACTTGAAGCACTCTGAGGTCCGAGACGCTGACTCAGACTAACAGAGTCTAAACTTCTTCTTTCAAATCATGATTTTACAGGAAATGATGACATGTTGTGATGCAGGAATCAAACCCGTGACTTGCAGCTTTTACACACATCAGCAGCAGCACCAGCAGCGAGGTGACTTCCTGTCAGCGCAGACGTCTCAGCTCAGATGGTGGAGATAAAAGTGAAGCAGAAACCACAGTTAAAGCTGCTCTCCTTTTGTCAAGGGCTTCAGTTTTTATCTTTTCAAATGTCGTGTCACTTCCTGCTTGTCCGTTTCTTTCACGCCGTCATGTGACAGGTGTAATTTTAGAGCCAAGCTCTTTTTAAAGGCGGTCAGACACTTTGAATCTGCACACTGGCTCTTTAAAGGAGCAGTCTGCTGTTTCAGCAGCTGGACCGCTGACAGGCACGTTTTCTTCGTTTCATATTTACTCGGATGTTTCGGCGCTCTGTCGTCTTCCTGCTTCCCCCACAGACTGCTGTTTAAAGATGATTCATGAGTATCTGAGTGTTTTACTCACATCTGTTTGAGCTGCAGGGTGCATGATGTGTCCTCAGCTTTAAGTGTAACATGGAGTTTGTGCACAAAAACAGGTATATACTCTGTTAATTACTGACTTACTTAAAAACTGAAATAAACCAATCAAATATGGAGGTTTAAGTGTGCCTATATATGTGACAGTCTTTGTGAACACATCATCAAATTAATACAATTAAATATGTGATCAATATCCAATATCAAGTATCCATCAATCCATTTTCTTCTGCTTATCTAATTCAAGGTCGCGGGGGGCTAGAGTCTACCCCAGCTGCCATAGGGCGAGAGGCGGGGCACACCCCAGACAGGTCGCCAGTCTGTCGCAGGGCTAACACAGAGTAATTTATTTATATTATACACAATTACTTATATAACATAATTTTAAAATGTTTAACACATAACTTATAGATAGTTATTTAATGATAAATTATTTATAATTTCTTACAATTATTTTATTGAATTGTTAGATTTTTTTAAATTCAAATTTTCATAAACTGTTTTTTAAAAAAGTAAATAAAAACTGTTCAAATTAGTTTAATAAAAACATTTTTCCCACATGGGGATTAATATTATTTCATATTAATTTTATGATAACTAAAAATGTATTTTATATATAAGAAATATATTACATAATTTTAAAATAAAATAATGTTAACTACAATATAAATTATTTAATAATATATTTTATATTTTCCCCAATTCTAAATATTGTTCAAATAAATTAAACATATTTTCTGAATTTATTACGTTTTAATATTTTTATTAAGTCTGATTTTTTTGTTTTTCTAATTATCCACACTAAAACGACCAATTATCACACATTAATAAGGATAGAAATGAGAGAAGCACTTTTAAAATAAAACTGTTTGTTCTGCCTGAGCTTGTTAATTTGAACCATTTAAAAGCTTTAATCTGACCAAACAGCCGTCTGTCAGTGTTTGACTTCAGAGGAACCGCACGATGCGGTGGCGTCCGTCAGAGGCTGACCTGTAGTTCAGGTGACCTTCTGTTGTTGTGCGAGCTGCACAGAGGCTCTAATGAGGATTAAACCGAAGAAAAAGAAGAGTAAACCTGACAGGATGCGCGCAGCAGAGTTCAGCCGCGGTTATTTAAATTTAACCTTCCTAATTCTTTAGTCTATCAAATGTCAGAAAATGTTAAAATTCGGTTTCATAGCACATCTTTGTGGAATATTTGCTTGAAAAAAAAGACATTAACACTTTCATTTATTCATTAAAGGGGTGGTCGTGTTTTAGGCGCTTAATCTGAAGGCGAGTGGACTTCTTTTTTTAGCTTCTTTAAGGTGTTTCACCTCCCATTTGAGAGGCTTCTTCTGTTCTAAGAAGCTGATGGGGAGCCTCAGATATTTAACCCCTAGGGGGGCTGTCACCTTGGAGATGGTCCCGAGAGGGTAAGGGTCTCTCAGGACCATCTCCAAGGTGACAACCACAGTAGGGGTCAAAAACCTGAAGACTAGAATTGTTAAAAAGTTCCAAAATATAAATGAAAATGAGGTCTGAGCCAGCATGTCACAGGTCTTTGAACATTAGATGAACAGTATTTTTGCTTCTGCCTGTCTCTGGACTGCAGAACAGCTTCCCCCCAAACACTTTTAAAATGTCCTGGTGTCAAAAACATTATAAAAAAAAAAAAACAGAAAAAAGCTTTGATTTTTTTTTAGCCAAAGAGTCCATAGAAACAACGGCTGGATGAACATTACTGTAATTTTTAGTTTGACCTGATGGTGGCAGTCTTGTCTCGCTGTAACAGCACCTACACTCTGACACGCTGATACAGAAATTTGTCCGTTTGGCTTATTGTCACAGTAACATGACGCTGCAGCGCCTGGGCGTCACGTTCAGGGCAGAGCACTGTTTTCATATCAGGATGAAGGTCGACATGAGGCTCCTGCTGCTGATGAGGACTTCATGAATCAGAACATTTAAAATCAGATCCAATGTGTAAAAAATAAATAAAATAATCAAACTAACTGCACCAACTTCTCAACAAAAATGTAATTTCATATTAATCTTAATTTTGTATGTGATGTGGGTGTTGAATTTAAGACATTAAACATTAAAAAAAATAAAAAATAAAAACAGAAGAGGACCCAGAAATGATCCCTGAGAAACTCCAGACCTCGTTTTACCTGAAAAAAGACCCAAAATCAGAAAAGTCTGTTTCTCCTCTCCTTCTGAGATTCATCCTGATAGAACAAATGTTTCTCACAATTGAAAGAAACTTTTTTTGGTGTTTAACAAACAAATAAATCAGAGTATTACTCTTATTACTCCTGAAAGGTAACAGCAGTGCTGAAAGGGTTAAAAAAACAACAACAAAAAAAAAAAAAAAAAAAAAAAAAAAAAAAAAAAAAAAAAAATAAACAGAAAAAAAAAAAAAAAAAAAAAAAAAAAAAAAAAAAAAATCATACTTTGAACCCAAATGGAAAATTAACTTTAATCTCTTATCTGCTGCCCTCTCCCCATGGCATTTAAAATTTTAGTTGTTTATTTGTTTTTGCTGAAGGGAAAGTACATTGTTTTCATCTTTCATTTTCACAAAAGTAGGTTGGTAAAGTTATCATTTTATGCAGGGGCCATGGCTTGAAAATGTCAAGCCATCACATACAGTAAAAGACACTGCTATCTCACAAGACGGATTAAATGCTGAACATTGTCCATGGGCAGAAATAACTTTACATGAGCACAATATCCACTGACATTTGGTGTCTGTAGCACAGAGATCAGTGTCTGCTTTTTAATAATGACCCTCAGAATTATTTGAGGTTTTGAGAAAGTTATTGCATGTGGCAGGGGGGCGTAATATCAGGGATTGACTGTTTCATTCACTGCGACATGACCCGACCCCTTTTACAGGCCTGAAGCCACTCTGGTTAGTGGAAATGTCATAACGCTCATGTGCCGTTCACCCGTGCTGAGGTCTTGGACAGGAGGTTCAGCATAATAAAATCAACCTTTTTGCAGATGCAGATGAGTGGCAGCAGATACAGGTGTCTGGGAGGAGGGAAAAATTCACTTTTAGGTGAATATCTGCACATTATTTAGGCACTGAATGGAAGCTGTGTTTAGTGTTGGTGTCTAGGAAAAAAACATCAAGATCTGACTAGAAAAGTTGTAAATCCAGCTTCTAAATTGGTTGGATTTTCCAACTGATAAGCATAAAAAAGCACAGCTGCATCCATGTGAACAACACGCAGTGTAACAACAGCCAGTATGGTGGAAGCAGTCAGTGGAGCACCGGGGGGAGTTGCCCCTCTACCAGGTTTATCTAGGCTTGCCATTGGCATCATGAAATCACTTGCTGGATCTAATCCAACACAAAAAGCAGGAATACGATAGGCCAAAAAGCTGTAACCAGCCAGTATTCCTGCAAATATGAAGCTCAGTAGTTATTTTCCAAACCTAGTTTCACGAGGGTGACAGAGCACAGCAGCACTACATTTTGGATAGCTCCTCAGTTCTCCCCATTTCACTTCCTTAGTGAAGATCCAAGCCAAGAAAGAATCTGGATACGCACTTCTGTGAAGCTCTAAACCAGAAAGTGGGGAAATTCAATTAAATTCAGTTTTATTTATGTAGTGCCAAATCACAACAACAGTCACCTCAAGGCGCTTTATATTGCAAGGTAAAGACCCTACAATATTAGAAAGAAAACCCCAACAATCAGACGACCCCCTATGAGCAAGCACTTGGCAACAGAGGGAATATATATATATAATCTATCTTCTGTGAACAGAAGATAGATTATATTCATGGGTCATTACACTGAAGAACAGTTGTATGACAAGTTTGAGACAATGTGTTTGAATATGGGGTCCAAAACATGACTAAGCTGTCGATGGCCAAAAGTTGACTTTGAAGCTCTTCTTCCTGGCTCATCAAAACAGCCAGGAACATGCTAAATGTAGAAAGTTGTGATTTGAAGGCAGAGTGTGCCTTAACTGGCTTATCTTAGGGAGGACTATATAGCAGTCACTGGTATTTGAAGATACAGAGGTGGCTGAGGGTGCCCTTCGGATTTTGCCTTTCCCAAAAATCGAGATCGATGTTGCCAAAGCAAAAACGGCTCTGAGTTTATGAAGACTGCTCAGATGACCTTCAGATGAAGATGACCTCTTCTCGGCAAAGCTGAACTTCTAATAGTGGCGAACGTTTGATTTTATGCCCAGCCAGCTGCCTTTTATCCATGCGGACCTTGCCAAGCTGAGGTGCCTAATGGAGAAGTTTATGTAGCTCAGAGTCATGAAGTATGCAACTACACCAGTAATGCTTCTACAAGTTGACTATGATGACCTAGTCAAACAAACCGAGCTTGAAATTCTTCACAGAGTGAACCCTGGGGGAGAACGTGAAGATGCTAAGAGCCTGAGGGTGAAGTTCGGGCAAAACTTCAAGCTGTTTTTGCTAAAGAGTGTCTGCTCTTCAAGGGTGCTCCTCAAGAGCAAAGAGGTAAGCACCCAAAAACTCACCAGTGTTCTGTGACTCCTTTCAGAGGCAGTTTGCACTTCTCTGACAACCAACTCCTGTCAGTGCCAGATTCCTTCAGGAAATTTAACCTAAAAAAATTGAAGTCTGGATGAATTCTACTATGAACTTTCATCCAACAAAGCTATGTCTATGTCTATGGCAGGTAGTAAAACTCATCCTGATCCTTTTACATGGTCAGTCCTCTTGAAAGAATTAACAAGGAGGTGATGGTGGAGACCCTCAAAGAGCACTCAGTGAGTGCCTAACATGTTGTTCATGACCATGAGTGTTGGAGGGCTTTTCAACATAGCCTCTAAAAAGGGTCTTCTGTTCTCTTGAGCTGCTGGCTGGCAAAAGTATCACATTTATCTTTGTGAGCAAAGACTTAGAAAGTAAGATGAGCAGAGGCACTGTAAAATGGAGGAGATAACACAGCTTAAAAGAGGAGAATTGAGGAGGATATGCAGGTCCTCCTCAAGCCTGCTGATCACAGTGCTGAAAAAAACGATTCACAAGGAAAACTCTGCTTCATCTCAAAGTCCAACTGCCTTTGAAGAGCTGTAGAAGAAAAGGAAAGGACTGTGGAGAGGGCTAACTGACAATCTTATTATTTAATTGTTTATTTATTTATTTATTTTTGCAGTTTTCTGTTGTTCCTGCAGTTTTTTTTCCAACTAAAAAGGACAAAGGAGTCTTACAATTTGCATAATGTCTGGCTGATTTAATGTAATAAATGTACTTATGCATATAAATATGCAATATAATGTAAGGTGTGGGGAAGACTTAAAATTGCAACCTTAACCTTCATTAATCTAATTATATGTTTTGTAATATTTTGTGTATGCAGTTTTTTTTTTGTTCTGTTTTGTTTGTTTTTAACTAGAGGAGGTAAAGAGACTCAGGTTATTGTTATTTTAATTTTCTAAGAGCTTTCCCTGATTGTTATTGTCCTTGTAAGTGTTACTGATGATTTGTTTGAGAGCTGTTCAACAAGATGACCATGGGAATGTAGGAGACAACAGGCTCCTGTGACACTGACTCAAGTTGATTCATTTTGATTTGCACAATATTTTGCATAAACTTTATTGAGAAAAGTCTCATTGAGCTGATTGACAGCCAACCTCACAGACTGCTCTTTTTTTTTTTCACATTTTCAATAAAGAATTTACTGAAACTGAAGTTGTCTAGTAAGTTTTTGAGTGATTGTTTTATATTGGTCATTGCTTTATATCAAGACATAAATTTGGTTGTCGATAACACAATTACACCTGATTAACTGTGATGAAGCAGAATCACCATTTCGGGAATAAATGTATGTAAATAGGGGTTTTACCAATGCTATCTTTTGCTTGAAAACCTTGAAAATGCTTGAAAAGTGCTTGAATTTGACTTTGGAAAAGGTGAAGGAGCCCTGTGGCCAAGATGCAGCGGACCATGCAAGATTTTGATGGTCTACCATTAGGCATCCTTATAAATTGCCTCAGCCAGCACAGATGGTCTTCCACAGTGGTGGCCACTGTGATGGGAATGTGTTAAGATGTTTGTGAATGTTGGAGCGGAATTACATATGTATGCCCAGTGCTTCCCAATGTGGGAAAACATCCATTGGCAATGTGTGTAGTATCCGAATACGAAATAAGAGTGCAGTGGAGTATGTGCTTTCCTCAGAAGGACTTCCTGGGAGGTTGATTTGTGCTGAAAAAGGAACAGGGGGACTTAACAAGGCTGCCAGATCACCAGTCCATCTAAGCCTGTTTAAAGCATCCTGCCAGCACAGTACTGTTAGTGGTCCACACTCTTATTGATGGGCCTGCACATCACTGCACCTCTGAAATCATTCAACCTACGCAGGCCAACAGACGTGGCAGGAGTCCTGGTGAGGGTGAGGCTGTTTACTGACTTTGCCAGCAGCATCGAGCTGTTAGGCTGGTGATGGCGAGGGGAGGGAGGTGCTGTAAGCAGATGGGCTGCAGGCAACCACCTTAATACTAACTGCCGCTCACTATATCATGACACCCCGTGGGCTTTGTGACACTCAGACACGAAGTGAAATGATGCTGACAACTCCACACCAAAGTGTTAAGAGCGGGATATGTAATGCGTTGAAGTGGTAACAGTTGTCAAGTTGTCACAATCAAGATGACATATACTTTGACATGAGAAAAAAGCAATCTGCTGCAATTGTCACTGATGTAAAATGCCATGTTTAGAAGACACTTTTCTCTGAACCCCTTCACAGCACAATAACAGCAACTGAAGACACCGAGGTCATGTCCGGTGTTAATTTTCACACAAAGATTCAACTTTTTCTTAGTTTTTTTCTAAAAAAGAAACATGACTTTGTGTAACACTAAAACCTTAACAGCATGACTTCATACCACCATAGTGACACACACAAGCTTAAAACATTACAAAAAACAAACACATTTCCCACCCTCGTGCAAGCAGATAGACTGCTTTAGGACAGAAATAATGACTGTATACTAAAAATGTGCAAATAAAAATGCAGTTTGTTGCAAATATATAGCCAGCTGAAGTATTATTCATCTACATAATGAGATAATGGTAAATGACTGCATCTGTAAGTTGCAAAATGTTTATTGACAAGCAGCTTGAAGCTTGAGGCACAATATGTTTACTGTGCATTTTACCGAAACCACCATTTTCCCCTTTCCTTGATGAAAGTGCTTTTGCTGCATGTGCTGGAGTCAAACCTCATAAACATATCGCTTCAGTGTTGCAACTGTCCATAAGTCACAAGCAAAAATATATTTGGCAAAATAAATAGTATATAAATGAAATTCCTCCCCCTTTTAATGCAATCTATTTAATTTCATATTGACAGCTGCATTTGGAAAAGTTCTTTTTCTTGACACATTGGTTCTGTAATTCTAGAAACCAAAGACAATAGTGTAGAAAGTTTTTTTTTCTGAAATAGCTGTAATTTGAGTAGGCTGACTTCTTAATGGACTTTGGTGCATGTAGGGTAAGTGATGATGGCTTCACTGGATTAATCAACATTTTTTCCTTTGACTCTGCATGAGCAAACAATAATTTTGACACAGACATCATATTAGACTGTAGAGCAGCAATTTATCAGGGATGCTGATGTACAGTCACTACAGTCACCTAGGTGTTGGCTGTGACAGGCAGGTGCTGCTGTGTGATTTAGGCCGGCCTGACGTGTGCCTAGCAGAGGCCCAGGCAGCTTTAGCATGTGTTCATTAGTGGATGCTGGGGAAGCTTATCATTCTGAATAGCCTCATTAGTGATAGGGATTAATATGCCATAGGTTCATTAGAGAGACAGGCGGAGGAGTGTGTTGCCAGAATTGCAACAAGGCTGCTGGTCTGAACTGGCCTTCCTTCTAGTGTTGTTTCAGCTATTAACAGCGAAGTCTCTGTAGAGTTTTGATCATAGCAGATGACACAGTGTGTTTTCAAAATTTAAGACTTGCACACTTTGGAATATGATCATGATTTTCTTTTAAGTTTGACAACATTCTGACTAATATTTCTGTGGAATATGACCTGATCACAATTGGAAAAAAAAATTCTAATTTCTAATAATAATATTACAAATTTCAGTTTTCCTGAACTTTCTTTAAAGAAGTAATTGTACCAGCTGTTTTTAAAGTGAACTGCGGTTAGCATCCTGCTTGCTCTCTGAGTGCGAGGTAGCATTAGCCAAAATAGTGATGAGATGTACACAACACCATGCATGTTGTACTATGACTAAAAGACCAGCATATATACAATATACCTGAGTATAAGTACACTCACTGGGCAATTTATTAGGTACACGTCTTCAACTGCTCGTTAACGCCAATATCTGTTCATCACATGGCAGTAACTCAATGCATTTAGGCATGTAGACACGGTCAAGACGAACTGGTGAAGTTTCAACTGAGCATCAGAATGAGGAAGAAAGGTGATTTAAGTGACTTTGAATGTGGCATGGTTGTTGGTGCCAGACAGGCTGGTCTGAGTATTTCAGAAACTGCTGATCTGCTGGGATTTTCCCACACAACCATCTCTAGGGTTTACAGAGAATGATCTGAAAAAGAGAAAATATCCAGTGAGCAGCAGTTCTCTGGGTGAAAATGCCTCGTTGATGTCAGAGGTCAGAGGAGAATGGCCAGACTGCTTCAAGCTGATAGGAAGGCAACAGTAACTCAAATAACTACTTGTTACAACTGAGGTATGCAGCTGAATGCACAACATGTTGAACTTTGAAGCAGATGGGCTACAGCAGCAGAAGACCACACAGGAACAGGAAACTGAA
>VUQI01035423.1:3105-22936 GCA_015106735.1 Paratilapia polleni
CAGCAGCTGAATATGAAGACCCAGGATTAGAGTCTTGACATGTCTCACACACACCATGATTTAATCTCACCAACCAACCCAGAGTGGAGCAGACCCACTCCAGTTTCGTCCCACCAGTTGTTTCACCCTGATCAGATCTAGACTAAACTTTACTTTTAGGGTGCTCTCTAGACTCCTCAAGCAGAACCTTGATGTTAAAGATTGTGGCTTCAATTAAATATTTAAAAGGTCCTCACTGACTTCAAGCAATAAATTTTATACTATCTAACTACCCTTATTCTCTAAATGTTTCAGTACCCTAAGCCTAACATCATCCCCCAGGCTCACATGTCACTTCCTGGAGTGCCTGTGAATGTAATCCAGGCACCAATTTATTTTTAATATTTTTAGAAAACAGGGTTGTTTCAGTCTCCACTCTGTCAATTATTTTCTTATAGAAGGACACCTCCTTATTTGCTGTTTTCAATAGACATTGTGGAAAGACAATTTAGGCAAGAAAATATAATTTTAGATGCTGTGCTTATATCTGATGACAGGCCTAACAGCAAATCAGCCACATTCACATCGTTCGCAAAAGCCTCCACTGCACCCCGGACGTGGATAGCATTTGGGTGCTATGTTACCTAATGCAGCCAATTAGAGCCAAATTGACTATGCCTCAGACTTGTCAAACACTGCAGAAAAATGCTGCTCTGAATCTTGAAAATTCATTCTAACCACCCTGAGGTACCCAGGCAGTTTGGGAGAGAATGGAGGAAAAAATGGTGGGTTATTGTTGCAAAACAGTATTTGCATCCATCATAACTGCAATACCCTTCATCACTAATTTGATGCCCGGAAAGCAGAATGTCCCAAATAAAAATCCAGCTTGTGCATTTAACTGTTTACACCAGAAGTGTTTGTCAAAAGTATCAGAACATGTGTGGTGATATCAGACATGAAATTTGGTCCATAAAAAGACAGCAGGTGTGTGCTCCAGTTGAGCGCACAACCACAAAAATACAAATGAGTTGAAAAGTAGAAGAAAGGTGGCACAGCATCAAAGCAATTAATGCCTGTAGAGTTTCACGTTTTATTAAAATGTCACCGCTGCTGCCTTTGGGCTACAGGTCTTCATCAGTGATAACAGTAAGTCACTAATGTACCTGTGAGATAATGACTTATTTCAATACAGGTTTCCAGCAGACCCCGCCCAAACAGGGTGACAAGTCTCATGAGAAAGTGAGGGGAGAGAAAACTTGAAAGATGAAATTTGCATGTGTCAGTTTACCAGCAGAGAGGGATTGTCTATTGCTTCTTAGCATTTAGTTGACTTAGTTCTTTGGTTTATTGTTGGTCATTGCCTTTTGCTTATTAACTTCATTTTTTCTGCTGTTAACTGGTTCTAAGGACAGTTGTGTTTGTGGTTTTTTTTGCAAATGGATCAGATGTATTTAATTAGTGATGTGATTTCATATGAACACAAAAAAATCTGCCTACGTTAGTGCAGTTTTTCCTATTTCCAGTTTTCCAGTGGTCCCTTCACTGGTTTGAAGTGGGAGGGGCTCTGCTGAACTAAGTGATATCGTACAGTTCAATGCAACAATTAGGATTCAGCCAGTAGGGCTGGGCAGTTGGATGACTATATCGTTTGTTGCATGTGCTTTTTTTTTTCATTATTCTTAACGTTTTATTTTGCTAGTCTGTAAGAACTTCTTGAATCTCCCTGAATACTTAACTTGTGCAAGTTAAACTTGAACAATTTCTAAAAAGCACCCCAAGGTGGAGCCTCTTTCCTTTTTGTTGTGTTCAGCTAGAGTTGAGAGTTGTACACAGACACTGCTGTGACAGACTGGTGACCTTTCCAGGGTGTACTCCCCTCTCGCCCTGTGACAGCTGGGATAGACTCCAGTTCCCCTGTGACCATGAACTGGAAAACCAGTTAAGAAAATGGATGGACACTGGAGAGTAATGCCATGCAGACCAGGAATTGTACGGTCGAAAATCTCACACACTGGTACTTCACAGATAACTCACTTATCATACAGTGTTGGACTGATTGTTGCTGGTTGGAAAGTTTTAACATATTTTAACTAACTTTGAGTAAGTGGCTGTCAATCAAATCTGATCAAGCTAAACCCACATTAGCTGATTTTTTTTTTTAAATGATAAATAATACATACATATTTAATAATATCTAATTTAAAAGAAAATATGTCAGTGTTCTTCTGTGATGTGTATTTTGTTTTACCTCTGCTTTGACTCAGAACATATTTTCATATTTTTTCTTGGTTTTTTGGGGGGGTAACACTAATTTTATTGCATTTCTTTCAATTTTTTCTTTAAATTTGTTACGAACTGAGTTGCAAAAAGTGCTACATATATTCTTTGCATGCTACATAAAATCTATTATTACTTTTATATAAATGTATTTTTTAGATGGTGCCTGTCTGGTAGATGCTTGCATCTTTAAAACACCTACAGTAACAACAATTTTACAACAACTTACAGTTAAAGTTCAAGCCAAGATGACTGTAATGGCATCGTTACAGCATCAGAATGGTTTATTTCTCAGACTTGATAAATCTCCTGCATAGATGCAAAACCCTTTTTAAACTTTATTTTATACCTAAGATTGGTGTTGAAGTTGCCCTTTATGTTTGGAAAAATGCATAATTAGAAAATAAGCAAATGTGAACTACGGTGTTATTTACATGCACCTCTGACAAAAAGCAGCACAGTAATAATAAAAGGGAGGCTGCAGGCACAGGCAGAATCCAGGTGAAACACCAGGGCAACCAGTGCATGCAGAGTGACGGGGGTGTGAAGTGAATCTAATTTAGGTTATAGTCTGTGTTTGTGTGTGTGTGTGAGAGAGACTGTGTTTTGGGATGCAGGAACCTCCTGAAGGTTCACTCTGCAGTAAAATGAACCCATTCATTTTATTTTAATTTAAATGTCCATTGAGTATCATGTCTCATTTGCACACTCTACTTTAAACCAAACAGCCTGATTTGCATTCCCCCTCCCCCCTTCAGTAAAACCAATCGCATTTCCATTTGCCCTCCACCAGCCAATCAGTTCTGCTGTCTGAGCCTCGGTCATGTGGATAATGAGCTGTCAGCCAATCACATTCAGCCTTGGAGAAGAGACTCGAGCAGGATTGGGTGCTGGCTGTGGAAATTGTTTCCATGGTAACATGTATATTTCATAATGCATTACTTGAGGTGCCAGTTGTACCCCACCCATCATGCTCCGCCTCCTCCTGGCTGTTAGCCAGCGTATGCACTCTTTAAAACTCTTTTAACCACTGAGAGGGCTGCAGCGTCCATGTAAACACACTCAGTGATCTGTGATGCATGTAATGTTCAGCAGTATATCACTATTCTTCTCCGGAACAATTTAAAGCTAAATTTTGTGGCATGTTTTTGCATCGAGCTCAAATTTTGCAATGCTTTGACACACTGAGCAGAAGGAAACTGAGGCCTAAATGGACGAGGCCATTTTGTTAGCCATGCGTCACCATACTGTTTTGTTTTACCTTCTCTGTCAGAAAACAGAGACAGTCATGAAATGGTGACTCATATACACTCACTGGACACTTTATTAGGTACACCTTGCTAGTACTGGGTTGGACCCCCCTTTTGCCTTCAGAACTGCTTTAATCCTTCATGGCACAGATTCAACAAGGTGCTGGAAACATTCCTCAGAGATTTTGGTCCATGTTGACATGACAGCATCACACAGTTGCTGCAGATTTGTCAGCTGAACATCCATGATGTGAATCTCCTGTTCCACCACATCCCAAATTTGCTCTACTGGACTGATATCTGGTGACTGTGGAGGACATTTGAGTACAGTGAACTCACTGTCATGTTCAAGAAACCAGTTTGAGATGATTTGAGCTTAGTGGCATGGCGAGTTATCCTGCTATAGGCAGCCATCAGAAGATGGTACACTGTGGTCATAAAGGGATGGACATGGTCAGCAACAGTACTCAGGTAGGCTGTGGGGTTTAAATGATGCTCAAAGGGGACCAAAGTGTACCAAGAAAATATCCCCCACACCATTACACCACCACCATCCTGAACCGTTGATACAAGGCAGGATGGATCCATGCTTTCATGTTATTTACACCAAATTCTGACCCTACCATCTGAATGTTGTAGCAGAAATCGAGACTCATCAGACCAGGCAACATTTTTCCAATCTTCTCTTGTCCAGTTTTAGTGAGCCTGTGTGAATTGTAGCCTTAGTTTCCTGTTCTTAGCTGACAGGAGTGGCACCTGGTGTGGTCTTCTGCTGCTGTAGCCCATCTGCTTCAAGGTGTAACATGCTGTGTGTTCAGAGATGCTCTTCTGCATACCTTGGTTGTACCGCGTGGTTATTTGATTATTGTTTCCTTCCTATCAGCTCAAAGCAGTCTGGCCATTCTCCTCTGACCTCTTGCATCAACAAGGTATTTTCACCCAGAGAGCTGCTGCTCACTGGATATTCTCTGCAAACCCTAGAGATGGTTGTGGGGGAAAATCTAACTAGATCACATAATGGAGCTCATCTTCTCCATTATATGATCTACTTGACTTCCTCTTTTGCACTCATCTCACCCACAATAGGGTTGATAGAAGCGGATAAATTGTCATATTTATTATCCAACCTTACCGTCAGTCCTCATGTTTCTTTTTTCTTTGAAAGACTTTTCAAAGAAGAGAGATTGGGGTAAACAAGCCAATACTGATCAATGTGTGTTGGGGTTGTTTAGTTACTTGTAAGAGAGGACACTGTCTCTGACCTACAAACGGTTTCTGTAAACTGCTACACGAGCTGATCACTCAGACATTGACCGAGACGGTCTCTGCTGTCACTCTGACAGCTGCTGGCTGGATGATGGATCAGGTGTGAACAGTATGAGCAGCCTGACACTGAAAATATGATGTGATGTATTATATCGGGACAAGGCTACTGAGGCCTTTCCCACCAAACCTTTTTAAATGTTTTTGGCATTCGGACTACAGGAGCAGTCCTTTAATTCAGAGCTGGACCCAATATTTTAAAAGGTTTATATTCATTGATAACTGCTTTTAATGTCTGTTAATATCCAGGTGTGTCAAAAACACACAATCAATGTAAAATCCACACCTCTAACTTTAAACCAAAGCAGGTTTGACTTGATGGGTGCAACTGATCTGCAATAGGGTTGTTTAAAGCATTTATATATAGCATGGGTGAGGTCGCTGCAAAGAGTGAAGAAGTGATAATTAGAACAGATGAGGAACATCCACACACAAACATGCCCACTGTCTTCACCAACCATTAGTGTGAGGAGAAATCTTTTCTGTGTTCTTCATCACTGCTGGAAAACTGGGACAAAACCACAAAGCATGCTATGTGTGAGTGAATTTTCCGTGTGCAGCAGCTGTTTTTTAAGCCTCCAGGCAAAATCAGAACCCCACTCTTCTTGTCACTGTTCTTATTTTATGGTTTTAAGTTAAGCAATCAAATTAAGATGGTAGCCTTCAGATCTGAAAAATGAAGCCAGTGCTGAAATGCTAAAAACAGCTTTTTGATCACTGAGTGTACCATCCAGGTATTTGGAGCATCTTTGATGCAATCATCTGACCAATAATATGGCTTCCCTTGCACTTAACTGTGCAGCCCATCCAAAAAGTTTGTGCTCCAGTTTTTGGCGAGTGAGCGGGTAGCAGGTAGCATCAGCTAATACCTTAACACTCCACTCTCTCATCCAAATATGGTCCTTTCTCATCTCATACTTCTGGTTGGTAAGGACCCATTGCCAGGATATTTTAATGCAATGGGCACCCCTTTAGTGTCATTTTTCAACATGCAAGCAAGTCCAACTTCGATATAAGGTTACACGAGAGCTTCGGCAAATGTGCTCTGCTGTTGTCGTCACTGTTGTGGGACTCGATGAATAACTGTGAAACCCAAACTAAGTTTTCTAGAATCATTTAGAGTAATTTTACTTGGAGATTTTTGTTAAAGACACACATCTTCTTCTGTCTTTGTAACACATAAATTAATAAATCATAAAAACCTTAGTTCATTTTTTTTTTTTTTAACACAATAGCTCACACTGTATCTCATTTTTCCATGAAAGGACACACCCAGAGTTCCCAGACTTGTTTAGAAGAGACCCTTCCAACCCTCAGGCTCCACAGACTTTTGGATACCTCAAAACAGTTAACACAGCAGGCCATCAGGACTGCCTTCACTCTGCCAGAAGATGCACGCTGGGTAAAAGAGGCCACCCGGCAGTCCAAGAAGTCCCGTCATGACATGTGTTCATACCTGATTAACTACCAGACCAAGCTGATTGACAGCCGCTGCAGAGTTCTGCTTTTAAACTCAAACATCAAACTGACTGAGCTCAGCTCTCTGCTGTGAGGCCGTTTGCATGAGTTAAAAACAAGACAGCTGGGTGATTTCGTCACTTGGAGGTTCATCTTGGCTCATATTATTGTCTCACAGGTTATTGTTTTAAAAAGTCATTGAACCTAGACAATGCAGCCTGAAAATACCAGCAATTCTGATTAGCTAGACCACTGACTTCCAACCTTTCTGCCTCTGAAAAACAAAGCAGTTTCTCTTCATTATCTCCCATCAGCAGCTGCATTTATCTGCTGGTTGTTCATTAACCAAACTGTATTTTTTGTCCTTATTTTATTTAAAAAAAAACATTTTTTTAACAAACCTAAAGAAGTAAAATATCTAGTTATGAAAAAAGCTTGGGAAGGGAGTTGATTTTTCAGCCAAGTTAAACAGAAAAATAAATCAAACTCTTAAGTGAGAAGTCCAGCAAACAATGAATGGATGAAAAGGTCAGTCAGTGAGTCACTATGGTCCTGATGGAAATATCTTAACTACTGAACTAAATACCATTAAATTTCTAGATTTGTTTTACCCAGTCTGAAAACTTAAGTGATGACTTTTCTTCAGCCCCACAATGGTTGAGACCTGTAGCTGAGCAGGGCATATTTCTGAAAGGGCGTCCAGGCTGAGTTCATTATTTGCATTGGAGTGGCAAGAATCAGATGTCATGTTATTCTTTTTGTCTGTATTACAAGTCACCAAAGGCCAGATAGTACTACTTTGTGCTTTGCTCTTATTTGCTTGTGCTGGAATGACTGTTGTGGGAAAAGTACACCATGAATACTCATGTGACAACATTTCTATGCAAACCTCAACTGAATTTAAAAACCCAAATCAGGAGCTAGTCATTATTTTTTGATTCTTGATTAAGAATATAGGACATTTATAATTTACATGGGTGGATGAGAAATGTTTCTTTCAAAGAAAAATAGTTCTGCTGGTACTAGAACGGTTTAGATGTTCAAGATGAACTGTAATTACTTTAACGACCCCTTAAACTTTCATCCTGCCTCCATCTGAAAACATGTCTGTGTCTGGTTTTTTATTAAGGCACCGACTTACAATTGATCCCTGGCTGCACCCCCCTCCCCGAATACTAACAGTCAGCCCAGGGCACTGCACATTGTAAGGGTAAGTGCTTGTAATATAAAGGCAATCATTCCTTTTGATCAAGCACTTAATGGCACACTAATGGCTCAGTCACCAGCTGGCCGTCCAGAAGTTGAGCATGCAATACCCTCAATCTCTGGGTCTTTGGGAGGCGACCTGTCTCCAAACAATCAGTGGACTCGACGCAAGTGGTTGCCAAATGGTTGTATTCTGCTTATATTCCTATATAAAAGCAAGGTTGCCAAGCGCCTATGTCATTTTGCAGTTACATCACCATCCTGCAGCAACTTCATAACTATTTTTGGAGGAATTTCTGTTTCGAATCTGAGGTTCTGTCTGGACTCTGAATGTAAATATGTAATGTGAATTTCTGTGTGTGTAGATGGCAACAGATGGCAACAGATTTGTGATTTTCACCAGTTTATCACAAACAGATTGCATGTAATTGCCAGCTTGACCCCATTCACTTCCAAACTGACAGAGAGAGCAGACTGACTCTGTTTTATGACTCTTTTATCGGCGTCTTGACTCACCAAAGCTGCTTTGAAGACAGCAGCTGACTGCGAGTGGTCTCAGACCTGGTCCCCGTCTTCGAAGCAACCATTTCAAAGGCAACAGGACTGCAAGTTCATTGCACACAGTCAGTGATTTTGGCTGTTTTCCCTGGTGTAACTAGCAAGATGGGGAGCACTGAAAGTATGTTGATATTAGCATTTACTTTAGACCAAAAATGTATCTCAGATGAGTGGTTAAAAGGATTATTTATAACTGAATGATGTTTTTTCCTTTATTTGAGAAAAGAGAGAAAAGCCGTCAAGGTCCCCTATCTGCGTGTCATCCTAGTCTTATTATAATAATGGTTGCTGGTAGATTTTTCCACAGTTAAGACACATTTTCACTGGCCATTTCTACCACACAAATCTGTCCATTAGAGGAAGCAGTACTTACATGATATCATCAAACAGCCCTCGTGTTTAAATCCTCTTTATTTCTTTTTAACATCTGTTATGCGTGCGTTTCCTCAAATATCTCTTAACTTTCCACCCCAGGCTCATACAGAGCACTTGTATATCTACAGAGAGCCTAAATATTTTTCAACACCCACCCACTGTTAGTAACCCACTAAGAGTCGGTTTGTGAATGTGCCCAAGGCTGTCCAAATATCAGTATCACTAATCTGTATTCACGTCCCAGCTCTCTGACATTTATCACCAGGTGCTTGTACTTGAAACATCTTCATCCATGTGCAGGTTGAAAACACTTTGCCTATCTTTAGAATGAGCACTTCAAAACAGCATCAGGTTGTTGGAGATCATACAGAAGAGGTCATGGGAGACATTAAAGCATCCCCGGGAATGTTTGCACATGTCTTGGTAACACCTCTCTGACAGCAGCAGCGATTAAATCAACAGTACAGTTATGCCACTCTGTAAAGAGCCCTTTATAAAGTAATCCTTTAAGCTGTTTACAATATGTGCGGCTGATCCTAGTGTTTATCAGATATCACAAACTCACTGCGGGTACCATAATGTAAGATTACACTTAAACACCTGTAATCTGGCTTCACTTAAAGCGGTCCACTATAGTTGTGTTTCTTGTCCTCTTGGCTGTGATTACAGAGGAAGGTGCTCAGACACTCCACAGCAAACCCAGCAGATAGAAATCAGTGGGAATGTGTGTATGTGTGAGAGATCCCAGCTGGAGTGTTTCTAGCTCTGAAACTCCTCCAACAACAGGTTTCCCAGAAGGGCGTGTGTGTAAACATTTGCCTCTGTGCATGTTATTTTTTTCGGTGTTGATACCTCCTAGTGAGAGCAGCAGCAATAACCCACAGATCATGTGCTGAGTGACAGCTGTCAAACCGCACCGATGTCCTGTTTTGCTCAGGTGATTGACAGTTTCAGCTGCAGATCAGACTGACTTCTGTCTGTACGACGGAAATACAACAAAATGTACAAACTGAGTCACAAGTTGCTGCCTGAAGCTTTTAGTGAAGAAAAAAAAACTGGATTTTGCATTTTGACTCATTAAAAACATTTTTATGGTATTAATTTATGAACTCATACATCTCCTCTCTCCTCCATCTTCCTGCCTGTGACCCAGAAATGTACCATCCTCAGAAATATCAATTCCAAACACTGTACTGTATATAAAAGTTGGATGTAGCCGCTGTGACGTCACCCACTGAATTCTGGATTCTGCATTTTGCAGCTTGAGTGTTTGTGTTTTAGCTGCCGCCATGCTGTTTTGTTTTGTTTTGGTTTGTTTTGTTTTTTTTTAAAGCCAGAAGTGACCACATTTGGACGAGAGGGAGGAGTTCTTAAGAATTTAGCTAACCCTTTGTTGCCTGACTTTATTTACAGTTATATAAAAAATTTTATTTTTTGTGTTTTTTGGTGGGATGCATATGCCACGTCGGCTGCATTGCAGGCCAGAAGCGTTTTGAAGTGAATTCATGACAGTCGTCCATAAGGGGTTAAACCTCTTAGGGCTCATTCACAGAGGTCACAGGTTGGCGACCTCTTGGCAATCACCAGTTGCTGGGGAAAAATATTATTCCCCAGCGAGTTGGTGAGTGGTTGCTAGAGGTTGCTGGCTGAAAATTCCACATGAAAGTGTAGATGTGGACCTAACCCTGCACAAGGTCACTGGCTTCCACCTGGACCAAGTTAAAGCCCCAGTCAAACAGGCCTAGATACCAGCTGGCGACCACCTAGCAACCACCAGTTGCTAGGTAAAAATGTCTTCCCTGAGTGGTTGCGAGAGGTTGCTGTGAAATCGGTTGCTAAAGCCCCATTCATGCACTCCTAGAGACTGCTCAGTGACGTCGTGGTAACCTCAGGTTGCTAGGGAAAAATCTGTATTCCTCGACTGGTTGGCGAGTGGATGTGGGAGGTTGCTGGCTGTTGCTAGGTGAAATTGGTCACAAAAAGGTGCTGTACCAGAAACGTCCTTGTGATTGTTTTGGTCGCTAGCAGATTGCTGCAGTCACCTGTAGTTTGCATGGAAGAGACAGACTTTGCCTTGTGTTTTCTCAAAAATCAGTCTAGAAAAAGTCATCTTCTTCATGAAGATTCCTGCTCCTTAATGCAAGTACTTTTATTATTGTTTAAAACATGCTACCTATAAAACCTTTTTTCTTTATCTTAATTTCACTTTTCTCCAAAAAGGACAAATTTTACTCCTCTAGCTTTATAAATCAATAATTTGCACATTCTGGAAAAATATTTTTAAAATATTTTTTAAGTGGACCCATTGCACCAGGAGAACTTCTAGACTAGCTTTGTATGAATCATGGTTAAATATAATCTTTATCTTATACTGAGCCTTGGTGCAGCCCTGTAGTTCATACACTTTTTTTAGCCTCATCCATTTATCAGCTTCCTTCTGATTGGCTGCCCCTCCCAAACAGGTTTGAACAGCAGGTGGGTGGGGCTTCTGTGCTCAAAACCAAAGCTCTCAGCCAGTGAAAGATCCAAAAATAGAAGAAAAAATACTATCTGAAACTGAGCATTTAGAGCATAGAAAAGCTCCCAGGGATTACTCGTGCATACACTGAGCTCATATGAATGTCTCATATGAATATGATCATCTGCCACTGTAAGGGTGTATATTTATATTTATATTTATATATATATATATATATATGAGACAAAATAAGCAAAACTGTAACAGGTCCACTTTAATGGTACTTAATGTGGAACGAAAGGCACTGCAGAGTATTGGCAGGATAAAAATCCAAAAGTCCAAACAAAAATAATTCAAAAACAACAGCCTGACAAAACAGAGAAAAACAGGACAATAAATACACAAAACAAATTAACTGAACAGGGGTGAAACTAATCAGGGTGGAGAGCACAAGTATAATGACAGGCAGGAAGTAAAAGCAAAAAAAAAAAAAGCACAAGGAAAAGTGACTGCCAAAATAAAAAAGTAAGTGAACACACAGAGAAGCAGCACACAAACAGTGGGAAACAGACAAATCCGTCTTCCTCTCCTTGTCTACTCTAAGTGGAGAAGACGAAGAAGAGATATGAAGAGAGAAGAGTCGAGGTAACGGACATTTAACAAAATGAGACATCCATGCTTCAAAGCTGTAAAAGCGATGTCGATTAAACATGACGTATGACACCGATGCATCATCTGTCCCTTCTTTGTTACAGCCTTTTGCTCTGTTTTATGAGCTCTGTCAAATGAGCATAACAGTGTTCACGACAAGTTATGCATTTACTGTTAATTAAAGTTGTGACGTGAATATATGGATATGATGAATATTCAATTCTTTATTTAACACACCAACAAACGATGACGGGTAGATAGTTTGACTGCCCAGATGGTCATCATCTAACCAATACAGCTTATGAATGCACATCATTTGTAGAGCTCCCACCATGGTTCTTTCATACTAAAGATTTCCTTATAGGATACACAAGTGCATCCTCAATCATAGCTCCTCCAGACAGCCTTCTCTCTCCTCATGATGCAGTATAATAACTGAGCACTGGAGGCTGGCTCCAAAGTGAGTCAATCCCCATCGACTCCCATGTTAAAAGGTCCAACTTCACAGCAGGAAAACAAATAAAAACATGATTACAAATTGGTATGATAAAAAGTGAAAAGTTTCCCCTTTCATAACAACTGGATGATGGGTGATTTTTTTCCACAGGTGGTTGTAGCTGCTAGCTGTCTGCCAGGCCTCACTTCCTGTAATCTGAGTCACTGGAGTGGACCTCTTTACCGTGGTTGCGGTGTTGTCTTTTGGAGCAGTTTAATGAAATTATCTGATTTCTGGGTAATGACTTACATTTTAGTAAAAGCTACTTTCAGCTGCTCCCTTATCACAAGGGGTCGCCACTGCTTGTAGCTCTGCATGTCTGAATTGGCAGATTTTTACACCGGTTGTCCCTCTTGATGCAACCCCAAAGGGATTTGTGTCTCCTCCCAACTTGCATTTTAGTAGTTAGTACTAATTAGTAGGTATCTGTGTCTGTGTGTTACAACCACAGATATTACAAGAGAGACACATGTGACTCACAGAATCCTGATTCAGGATGCAGGATACTTATATAAGCAAAGTGGTTGAAGTATAACTTCCAGGAGAAAAATGGTTTTTAAATCTTATGTTGGGGCAAAGTGAGACTTTTTATTCAGTCTAACTGGTGATTCTATCCATGCAGTTTTTATGTCCTGATGACCCTCAGAGGTCTAAGTCATCAGTGATGACCCTAACTCTGTGCTATCAGATGTCAGTTTTGCTATTTAAAAAAAGCTAAATAAAAATTCTCTCAAGCCTTGACAATCCAGGGACAAAGAAAATAATCACTCTGACTGACAAGCCTCAAAATCCATTTACATATTTTTTTTTCCAAAAAAGTGCTTTTTGCTTGTCTCCAAGACACAGAGTTAGGGTTTGGAGCGAGCGTTGGGGTTGTCAGTGACGACGACTTAGACCTCAGAGGGTTGAAATGAAAGTTAATTTAGATAACACTCCAAAATAACTGCTCAAATAAATGCCCCGGGGGAGTTTCAAGATGCTTGCCAAGTGGTGAGACTTGCTTCTAAAAAGGACTTTGGGTACAGCTTTACAGTTAACCAAGACTGCTAGTATTAAAAGGTAAACTTTTGTACCGTTACATTAGAGTACAAAATTGCCATCAAAGATTCAGTACAGTGTTGTACTCATAAAGTATCTTATTTTGAGAGTGTAGTAATGATGTTTTTACTTTTCTGAGTTACACATGGTAAAGGGTTGGATCTGTGAATTGGTTTGGAGAGGGTTAGAAATGGAAGCACTCAGCTGTTTGTCCAAATAGTGCATAGTTTTTGCTTTTTTATTCTGTTTTGTGTGTCAATAAAATATTGTTTTTAATTTATAAACAGAACATTTTTAGTGAATTTCATGTAGTCTTTTTATCCATTTCTTCTCATCTTTATGATTGAGGAGAAATGATTTTGCCTCGAACTTTTCTTTCTCAGAGAAAATATCTCCCTGGTTTTATTGTTGTCTGCAAGTGATCCTCTGACAAAGGTCGCTGCAGCTGAAATGCCAAAAGTTTGTGATTTTAAATTTAAATGAAGACCTGAACTCTTCACTCATTCACTGGAGAGAAATGTCTCCTTCTGAAAAACAACCTGAGTTTCTTCACCCAAAGGAACTTCTCTCTCTCTCTTGCCTGTTCACTCTCTTGGACTGCTCCTCTCTCTCATACAGATATATGTAGAGTTATATCTGGAAAACTTCATATATCCATGTTGTGTGGATATAAGGATCCTTTGGCACGTAGTTAAAATGACTCATGAGTTTAATTTTAACCCAAAATGGGATCTGCGCTGATGCCAGCAGTCATCCTGTCACAGCGACCGCCTTTAAGTGGCGGAATCGCGCTGAGAGTTTATTAATGGAGGAAAACATTCAGCATGTGTTGAAAAGCCATAATCTGTTGTTGTTGTGATTGGTTTACAGACTTGTTGGCTGTGCCCAAACACCCCTATGCCGCCATGGAGAACTGGGGGCTGAGCGTCTTCGTGGAGCAAAAGATCCTGTTGGATGCAGAGGTGTCATCGTCGTCCTATCAGATGGAACTCACCATGGTGGTCGTCCATGAGATTTGTCACCAGGTAGGGACACGTCTCATGGCTCTGACATCATAGTACCAAGCATAGTAACGAGGGTTGTGAACACAACCTTTAGATTTTACATGCTTGACAGTGAAAGAATCATTATAACAGTAATTTCTTAGCATAAAGTCCATGAATACTCACTGACTATGATGATGAGTCTTGCTTACATGGACAAAATGATCATTTTAGATACTCTAAGTATGTCTGGATAACTTTTTGTACAACTGGCATCCTACGGCACAGAAAGAATACATCTGTAAGCCACATAAATCACATTTTCCTACTCTGCAGACTACATAATCTATCATAACTGGGGTAATTTCTATGTAGCATTACATGCTCATCCTCCTAAAGCTCTATCCTAAAATTTTTTGACGTCCCCACCATCTGCTCAATGTCTCCTCCTTGAAAAAAAATCAGCTCCAAAGCCTCAGCTGCACTCGGTGTCTTCCTGGCTAAACGTTTCTTTTTATGTCACTAAAACAAACTTAGATCAACTAGAGATGATGGATGAGAACAGATCGTTTGCATACAGATGGAGTAAGTAATGGGTAAATTCAAGGGTGGAGATTATCCAGATCTTTTTCAGAATTTATGTATTATTTATGACTAAAGTAAATGTCTCAAACAGGCAAACAGGAGGCTGACAGATGGCGCTTTTTCACCAGCTTAAACTGGGAAAAAACAGCATGTTTTTAGCTCACACCATCAAGGAGTCATGACCTGCTGAAGACAACATGATATTTGGGACCACACAATGAAAGTTATAGGGACCCTGATGATAACATCCATCAGACTTTACTGAAGGGGGACTGAATGCAGCAGAAATCATCTGTATACATTCAGTAGAAACGTGGACAGAATGGAGTTTGAAGACATGCCCACTCGAGTTAAAAATGTTTCATATTGAATACGCGGGCTTCACGCTTCCTGTTGGAGAGGGAATTAATACAACCTCATGCTAAAATGGAGTACAAGCGCATGAAGTGGCGGGTTTGATGTAAAATCTCTATCAGCTGTTAATAAATGAACAGCAGGTGGTGACGATTCTGTGATAAACTGAGTTCATTCATTCCTTTAAATGTTGGCAGACACTGAACAGAATTCTCTTTCATTTGGATTCAGCTACCGTGAGCCTCGTCAGATATCTGTTCGTTAGTGTCTGATGCTGCTATAATGTGCTATTTTGTTTACTTGTCACACAAGCCATAGATTCAGGTTGACAGAAGCCGCCTGTGCAGGATTGCTTGCCTCCGTGAAATAAAATGGAACCACCAGGCTCAAACTGGTGCCTTGTGACTCAGGTTAACCTGTTAGCACAGATTTATAATAATCTGGTCTGCAAAAGACACTCGCAGCTGGTGGAAATGAAAATTAGTGCAGACTGGTCAGTAATTGGTAGCTCACATATGGAAAATCAACAGCAAATGTCACCAGACCTGGTGAGGACCCAATCTGTCTGAGGGGGCACTTCTGACACTGAAATACTTTGATTATTAATAAAATATTTTATTATTATTATAATTCTTGATTAGATTCAGTTTGTCTTTTTTGTTGGTCATGAGGATTGCAAGACTTTTCACTCACCATATATCTCATCTCAGTCCAGACCATTAAGGGCAAAAGCAGATTTTATTTCTTTGTTCTGGGTCTTTGTCGTCCTTCTGTATGCATACTTGGAAAGTCAGAGGTGGTCAAACACAGCTTGAAAGGAGGAGCTGGGGTGGAGGTGGGTTGCAGAGTTGCAAACACTGAGACACTTGCAGGGAATTAATTTTTTCATATATATATTACAAGTTTTCTGAAATTGGGTGTATAAATATGTAAATTTTTCCATTAGACACTAATTTGCTTAAATTTTCAATTAACAAAAGTGTAGTAAAATAAACAGGTTTTTGTGCATTTTTGGACATTTTTTTCTTCTAGTCTGAAAGGAGTCTGAAAAGAAGATGCTATGAAAGCTGGTGTGTTGTAAAGCCATATTAAATGTGAACCAGGACTGATCATTGATCACTGGATGATGATAAGTGTTTTCTTCACACACCTTTGCCAGAAAGAAACTGCTGTATTCAAAGGATCCTTTTCACGTCGATCTTTGCTTATTGTCTCGAACACAGAGGCGATCGCTGTGGTCCCTTTTTGTTTTTAAATCTTTTGCTTGCTCATTAGGATGGTCTAATATGTGAAGATATTTTTTTTTACTAAAATTGAGAAAGTACAGCCCCAGACTGACAACAGCTGAGGAGTTTCAGCAAATAGGTGCATGTTAAAAACTTCTTACAACTTCTTAAGACTTTTTTGCCTTGGCAAAGGTAAACAGCAGCTGTTTGTGTGTATGAGACTTTCCATAGTTTATCTGTGTTTTTCTGAAAGCTGCTCAGGATTCAGTGTGGAGGTTTTCACATTTCTCACCACTCATGTAGGGATGTCGACACACCAGTGCAAGGCTTTAAATAATGTTCATGAGATAAAAATGTTCCTTCAGAGAAAGTGACCCACCTACAGAGGCTAAATTTGTTGATATGTTATCTTGCTGAGACTAGAAGACACCCCTGTGGCTCAGCCTGAAGCCGTGAGCTGCTGTGATATGACTAGTGGTCTTTTACATCCAACTGAATTACTCTGACTTGGAAAAAATGAAGAAAAAAAAATTAATAGTAAACCTTGACATGAAACCCAGGGTGAAATTAATAAATAAATAAATTCATTTTCCTCTAACAGATGCAAATTATCTGGTTATGAACAGACCGAATGTGACAGAAGTCAAAATTGCTTCAACTGCAATACAGATGAGCTCTGTGTGTTTGTGTGTGTGTGTTACAAATTTCCTCGGGCAACAACAGAAGCAGAGGAGATGATCCTGTTTTTACAGTATGACATCAAATACGTGACGAGCAGACAAACGCGATGAAGCAGAAGGAAATTTAAAGGTTTTAGTCAGAAAAGAGAAAGAGGGAGGGAGTGTGACCAGGCGAGCAAGCTTAAACAGCAAAGACAGACGTAGTATGAGAAGGAGGGAGAGAAAGAAAGTAGAGCGTAGGAGACGGAGAAACAAAGAGGCAAAGAAACAAAGTGATGGAGGGAAAGAATGGAAATGACATCCGTTAAAGAAGAATAAAGGATATAAAAAGATGAACAAAGACAGAAAGAGAGCAGAGCCCTGTAAAAAAATACCCAAAACATTCTGCCTCATTCACATTTACCAGTGAGCTTTGGAAACATGCAGCATTTGCTCTTTATAGACTCAGCATCCAGGATCTGTTCAATTCAAAATATCCAGTTCAAACTTGGGATATTTACAGCAATCAATAATTAGTCATTTATATTGATTCCCGTAACCATTTGAAACTAAATCTAAATTTAAAGAATTACCATTAGCAGACACCCCAATAAGACCTTTCTGACAGTGTCAGCATAACCTGAAAAAGTACAGAATAATGAATGGCAGAGTTTTGTATTGGACTGCATTACATTGTACAGGTATTTCTTCTAAAGAGTGTAGTGGAGAGTGTATATATTTAATTATCTTATGTTCCATCCATCCATTTTCTTCCACTCATCCAATTCAGGATTGCAGAGGGGCTGGAGCCTATCCCAGCTGTCACAGAGGGAGGGGCGGGGTACACCCTGGACAGGTCACCAGTCTATCATAGGGCTAACACAGAGAGACAGACAACCATTCATGCTCACATTCACACTTATGACTATTTTGGAATTGCCATTTAACCTAACCCATGCATGTGTTTGGCCTGTGGGAGGAAGCATCCGTGCTAACCACTACACCATGCTGCCCGTCTCATGTTCCAATTAGTTTATTTATAGAACTCCAATTCACAGCAACAGTCATCTCAAAGCAGTTTTGTATTGTAAGGTAAAGACCCTACAACATTACTGAGAGAAACCCAAAAATCCACTGATTCCCTGTGTGCAGTTCAGTGGGTATATTTCTAACTTTAGTCATTATCAACTCTGTGGTCTCATTTACCGACTTACCACTGCTGGCATGTTAGTAGTTAACTCAGTAACTGGCTGCTGGCTGTTTAACCCTCTGAGGTCTTAATCATCACAGATGATAATCCTAATCCCTAACCCTATGGAGAAAGGCATAATGTACTTGGAGACTTGGGAGAACAATTTAATAAAAACAAAACGTACATATTCTGATTGCCTAGGGTAGGGTTGGGGTGATGATGTAGACCTCATGTATAGTATGAGCTCTGGAAACAGTTGTGAGAATCAGATTGGGACATCATCTGAAATTGCCCTTTCTCACATGTAGCACACAACAGGATAGCTTCCAATGTGTTCTCACTTCTGGAAATGCACCATCTGGTTTGGGTGAGGGTGCTGCCTGAGTAGAGCATGCAGAAGGCAGGACACAGGGTGATACTCAGTGTAAATACACCGGATTATTACCCATGCTATTAGCTGGCATAAACTGGCACAATTCGGAACAGATTGGTCCAAATGGACATCGCACAGACTTTGTGCTGGGGAGCTGGCAGGCTAAAACTGTTTGTCTGATCCTGCTACACTGGAAATTTGCATTATTACAAGCACCTCTTTGTATGTTATCTGTATAAAAGTTGACGCTCTAAAATTCGATGGGTTAGGGACAACTCATTGTCACCGAAAAATTAAGTAGGGCCAACTTCAGGGGAGTGACTTTTACTAGCTTGTTCTTTTGTGTAGTACTTAAGAAACAATGAACGTAATATAGAATATCCAGTAAAAGAGCTTTACTTTAAGTTAATGCACTTTAAACAATCTTAGTTTAGCAAATTGACTTAAAACTTCACTATGAATAGCCAAGATTTTTGTGTTTATGTGCCCCATACACAGCACCACCAGACAGTTACGCAGCACTGGTGTAGCAGAATAGTTCTCTTCTGCACGTATACAATGAGGGCTTGGCAGCACAGGACACACATGTTTAAACAACACAAAACTGTGTTCCACTGAAGTTTGCCTGCCTTTTCAGAGTACGCTCACCTTAAACAATAACTCAGGTTTCCTTCTGGTTTCGTGTGCAGCACCAGCTGTGGGGCTCCATGTGCGTGTCCTCCCAGGTCCCAGCACACCACTGAATAAGAGAAGTTCATTAGTAAATGCACAGCTGGTGTGGCAAACACTTCACCGAGCACTGCTTTAAATAAGACAATTAACAGTCCCATGAGTGTTTGTGCTTAAAATTTCAGAAGCGTTCCTTACCTATACAAACCATGTATAGGTAAGGTAGTCGCCTCAAGACCCTAAAATATAAAGCGCCTTGAGGCGACTGTTGTTGTGATTTGGCGCTATATAAATAAAATTGAATTGAATTGAATTGAATGTACAAATTATGAATTTAAGCAAGTATGCACAGCTACAGTCCTAAGCATGCAGGCAAAAAGTACAAATAACTCAATATAAGTCCAAACAATTTAAATAAAGAAACATTGCTGTATTTACAGTGCAGGGCTATAAATACATTTTGGTGAGGAGCAGAGAAAGGCTTATCTCTTCCACAGTTCACGTTAAAATGGACAGACTAAAAAACTGGTGACTACTAAACTTTTAAACTCTCACTTTTGATTAAGATCTATTTGGTGTTGCTTAGCTTTATACATTTTGGAAAACCAAACTGTTAGGACACTGCTGTCTGAAGTATCATTGTATGCTGTAACAATAAGATTTAATATAAAGCTGGTATTTATTCGTTTTTTTTTTTTTTTTTTTTTAAATATGGGTG
>VUQI01035423.1:22956-35383 GCA_015106735.1 Paratilapia polleni
AAATAATCCATGAATTCAATTCAGTTTCAATTCAATTTTATTTCTATAGTGCAAAATCACAACATTTAACAGTCACCTCAAGGCGCTTTGTATTTTAGGGTAAAGGCCCTACAATATTAGAGAGAAAACCCCAACAATCAGACGACCCCCTATGAGCAAGCACTTGGCAACAGTGGGAAGGAAAAACTCCCTTTTAACAGGAAGAAACCTCCAGCAGAACCAGGCTCAGGGAGGGGCAGCCATCTGCCGCGACCGGTTGGGGATGAGGGGAAACAGAAGAGAGCAGAGGGAGACAGGACGAAGACACACTATGGGAGAGAGACAGAGTTTAATAGTAACTCCATCTATACCTCCAGTACATTGGTGGTGAATGACATTTCATGGATAATTAAATGCCTCAGATTTACCTCCTCTTTGTTGGAGCTGCAGCAGAAATTTTAGAATATCTAAAAAGCCTAAAATTTGGATGAACTGTGTCCAAACCAGCCCTAAGTGTTGTGGTAGTATGGCATGATTTTGATGAGGAAAACAAAAGGCTCCACTATAAATATTGTGGTGCCTTTGCCTGATGGGAGAATGGGTTGTTTCCATTTAATTTCCTTCAGGATGTGGCCTCTACCGGCATTTCTCTCTGCTGAAGCTTGATGAACGCTGCCTTCAGGCTACTACTGGTGTGGAGCAAAGGAACAGACTGAATAACAATGTTAAGCTGTAATGTGTGACGCTGTACAGTATATTAAGTCATAAATATTATTGGACATGTCATAAAAAATGTAGTAATGGTATTTTTGTTTGGTTTTGACTCTTTTTCTCTTTTGTTTTTGTCTTTTTTGTGCATCTTCCTCTGTTAGTTTAGAGGAGCGCGTGAGAAGAAAGGAAAATGATAACGTAATGTTTTGTCTGCAGCTTTGCGCTCCATTTCATCCTGAAGCCATTTATCTCTCTCAAACACATGCAAATACACATGCAGACTCTCACAAAAGGAGAGAGAAAGTTGTCTGAAGCTTTCAATAATCAGCTGGTTCAGTTGTAAGGAGTTTAACTGGAAAACAAAAGCAGACTTTTATTTTAAATCCTGTTTAGAGAAGATGGTTAAGCTGTGCATGGACTACACATGTATTCATTATGTACAAATAATTAATATGTCTAAATTTAAGGGTATAAACTGTACTTGAACATGTGACAGGTATCATTACATGCTGAAATTTCATAGTTTTGCTGAAGACTGAAAATTAAACCAAGTACCATCAAATTTGAAGAAGTGCTGAATATAAAAGACTGTAAGCACTGTAATCTAAATGCAAATAAGCTAGTATTTAGCAGATGGAGTTTGTTAGTATGTAATGGACATACTTGTTCCTGGGCCACATAAATGTAAAGCATAAAACACCAAAATCGAGTTGCAGACTTATGTTGTCAGTAAACTTTCTGGCATTGCCTTGGAAACAATCTTTGTTTTCTGTCCCATGTTTACAAATAAAAATCAGCCCACCAAAAAAAGTTCCCCATCTAAAGCTCATCATTAAACTTCATGTAATGAACAGCAAAATAGAAAATTTGGCATGTTAACATTTACACAAATAACAGTTGAGGCCTACATGAATCTTACTTACCGAATGCCTGTTTGCGTGTGTAGGAGTTGGACAATCAGGAGTTGATTAGGCCCCTGAAGGTTCTTATCTATATTATCTCATCATGTTGCCTAGCAACCACCTACCAGCAGACTACAATAACATTTATATAGTACAGCAGGCAGTGGCAATTCTAGAGTCTGCTGGAGCCCTAGGCAAAAATTCACAGGAGGCCCCTCCAACCAGCGTTCATCACCATCATGTTTTAAATAATCTGACACCAACAATCCTATAAAACGACAGTTACTATTATTACTCTATAAATGGCAGAGACCATATTTACTTTGGTAACAATGCCCAAGAGCAAGATGACTGGTTATGAAGTGTTAATACTGTAACTACCACCTTCACGTTCTTTCAGCCTGCTAGCTACGCTAACAGGTCGACTGTCCTGACCGTGACTCCCGATGGGCTTGCATGCAACACCAGGCTGCTCTGCTAGCTACGTCAACTCATGTTAAATGTCAAGTAAACAAAAGAAATAATGTGATGCTGGTGGAAGTTGTTATTCAAGTGTCTCTGCCCCACAATTAAGGTTAGACTAGCAGCATTTAGTTATTTAGCATTATATTAATCTTTATTATCTGCTCCACTCCCCACTGCCCCCCCTCCTCTTTTCTTCTTTTTTGACTTTTTCACTCCCAGAAAAATGATGCCTCTTCAGTTTTGTTGAGTGGCTTTAGTTGTTGTCATTAGGTTCATTTAAACAGAATCATGCACGCCACTTGCAACGAGTGGAGTCAGGTGGTGCCCCCTTAGGGAGGTCAGGTTTCTCCTACTGTCACTGCAAACTTTCCACATTGCCACTGCTGTAGTTTAAAGTTTGTCAGCCCTCAGGGGCCCCTCCACTGGCCTGGGGCCCCAAGCAGTCACCTGCCTTGCCTGGTGGAAAGCAGCGCCTCTGATAGCGGGACCTGAGCATTGCAGGGGACCCACAAAAATTGTCAAATCTTTATAGAGTCAGTCTCATATTTATCGTTTATTGATCAAGATCGACCGTCACTATTTTTTTTTTTTCTTTCTCAGTGTGAGCTTTTACAAGTTTTACAAGTTAGGTGATCCCCAAAGTTATTGTCCATATGCTCATAACAAATTTCATGTCAATCCATCCAGTTGTTTTCAAGGCATTTCAATCAAAGCCACCAATCTCTCACAGAGTTTTAACAGTCAGTGTCAAAGTCAGTCCAATGTATCCACTGGAAAACATGATTGTCTGTACTGTTAGGGTTGGGCTTCTCTTTCTAATGCAGGGGCTTTATCTTACAGTATAAAGTGCCTTGATGACTGTTGTGAATTGGTGCTGTATAATTAAAAATTCAATTGAATCAAATCTGGACAAATGTAACTGATATGTTGGCCTAGTGTCAGTCACTTTTAAAGCCAACAATGACAGGTTAGGTAAAAAGCTTTGAAGAACTTTAAATCTTTGCTCAGGCTGTAGGCAAATCAGATTTGTTTCTCCAGTCGGATCTTGGGGGCAGATTGTCCACACTATTATTTGCGAGTGATCATGACTTAGTCATGACATGACTAACCTATCTTCATTGGCTGCTGTGGGAAAGACGTAACTATGTAGCTGCACAGGCTGCCACAAGATATCTGAGTAAACTGTCTTGTTTCAGTAGGCTCCTTCTAATTGTGCCTGTAGAAATATCTCCACATGAAGGGCCAGAGGACAGTGTATTTTGTCATATGTCCACTGACTGTTCTGTGTTTTAGATATTCTGTAAATGTTTTTCTAACAACAATCTGGTCACAATCTGCACATTCCAAAGGAAAAAAAAAAGTGTAAGCTTGCAGTGTGAACAAGGCCTAAGTCATTGCCCTCACATGCATAGGAATACAAGTTTGTGTGTCTGTGGGTGTGTGTGTCTGAAGATGTATTGTAGCCATCTGTCAGATTAGCTTCCTCTGCTGCTGTCATGTTTTTATGTCGACCTCTATCAGGCACAATAGAAGGATTTGAGGACTTAAAGAGTGACAGTTAATAAAATATACATCTTATTTTTTCTTCTAGTAAAAATCTGAAGGATGTGTTTAATTTCAGTTTTTGTGTATCAACACTCAACTGAGCTTCTTGCCAAACTGCTGTGTGAACCCACAGTGGTGTACAGTGTGGGCTTTCTGCATATCCATGTTGATTTTAACATGGAACACATGATAAAAATTGTGGTGATGTCTTGTTAGATATGTGCTGCTGCTGACAGGTTCAGAGTGCACATGCTGAATTGTGCTGCTGCTGTTCTCAGGTGAGCAGATGGACCACATGTGGTTGTTTTCCTCTTTCAGCTGAGGGGAACACAGATGGAATGAAGCAGAAAATCATTTCAGACAGCGAGATGAGCACAGCTCATGTTTAACAGGGCCTTCAGTGGCAGTACCAAAGATGGCCAGTAGATGCTGGCTCCAAATAATATTTTATTCTACTACATTTTTCATTTCATAACCCATTCATCTATTTTATGCTGCTTACATCATCCTGCATCAAAAAATAAAATTGCTGCTATTTTCCAGAAATGTGCCTATTTTCATAGGTTTCCTAGACAGAATGACCAGTTGGCATGGATGCAAAGTAATTGCCATTATGCAGTAGGACACATTTTAGGCTGACTTTTGAGCTGTCAATGAACAGTCTCCACTCATGTGCATGCTACTCACAACCCATTGCACCCAAAAGACCTTCAACATCAACACAACAGACAAAGTCATCATCCATTTCAGAAGCAGCAGTCATCAAAGTGATTCTATGGCTCCCTCCATACCGTTGGAGTACCAAAACCCAAGCCCTTTGTCTTTCCCTTGGTCCATGCTCGGAGGTTTTCCACACACACCCAGCAAACTGAATGAGGTGCCCATGGCTTGTCTTGGTCACCCAATTTCACACCAAAATAAGCAAAGTTTGCCTTTTTCACAAAATCTGTTGTTTTGTCACTGTTTGGATGTAGTGAAGCATCCACAAATATAGCAAAAACATCTGGATCATGTTTACAATTGCCACTTGTGAAAAGAAGTGACGTGATAGAGCAAAATAGATATTATTTTTGAAATCAGCAACCCAAAATTAATAAAGAACAAGTGTTAGATTTCATACAGCAAATATGACGCAGGGTGGTGTTATCTGGGTCCAGGTTGCAGAGGTAGCAGTCTAAACTGAGGTGCCCAGACCTCCTTCTCCCCGGCCACCATCTCAGCAGCAGGTCTACTCTGAGTCCCTCCTGAATGACCAACCTCCTCACTCTATCTGTAAAACTGAGCCCAACCAAACCAAAACCATGGTTTCAGAGTTGGAGGTCCTAATTGTCATATTCACCGCTTTGTACTCGGCTACAAACCACCCCAGTGGGGGTCACCATTCAATTAAGCCGGGGCAATCTCATCTGCATAAAGCCAAGCTGTGATCCTGAGGCCACCGAACAAGAAACCTTTCATATCTTGGCTACACCTCAAAATTCTGTCTATAAAAGTTAAAAATGGGATCTGTGACAAACGGCAGCCCTGGCAGAGTCCAGTGTCCACTGAGGATGAGTCTGACTTATGCACTCACCACAGCAACACAGAGACTCAATAGCTCCATTGCTGAAGCACCACTTATGGCTCATTCTAATACATGTCCAGGTGTCCATTTTTAAAAGCACATTTAAACTGTCAAGAGCCCCCAGAGGGTTGTGTGATCTTTGATAATGGATTAATAAAACAAGGGAACAGATGAGATTTCAAGGATATTTTACCAAATGAAAACTGCCAAACCATGAATATGCTTTTTTCTTTTTTTTTTAATCCCTTGCATTAATTTTCACAATTATCTGACAATATTAATTCTAGAGGGATTTATTTGGGTCTTCTTTAGCAGATCCTGTAGGGGTGTTCCTGTTATCCGTTCATTTGGATAATCCTGGTTTTAATTGACAAAAACAACATTGAGCGTAATGCCAAAATGAAGGGTTCAAATGTGTAGTGTGATTTGCAGTATCTTTTCTTTGTACACAGTCTACAACATACACTGATCACTGTGAGGTAAAGAGTAATAATGATGTGTGCAGGTTATTGTGCATATAGATGATTAAAATTGTACACAGGAGCCAAATGGGTAACAAGTCTAAATGTTTGTGTCCAGGTGATTTAAACACGTTACACACGCACATAATTTGCCAGAGGCTGCTGTCCCAAGAAAAACAAAAGCATCAGTTGTTCCAACAAATGTCGAATTATAGATGAGCCCTCTACAGGTCCCAGGAATTCTGATTCTTGTTTATCAGGAGCAAAGCCAGAAGTTGCATGACATTATTATAGTCATAAAGTTTAATGTTCATCAAATATTTCCTACTAGAAGTCAGTGTTGGTTTCTTTTAACCTTGACATCATCATTCTTAAACATTAACCAGTTGGTTTTTTAACCATTATGACAAAATCAGGACTTCTCAAAGGAGCAAATTTACTTAGAACTCAAACACTTTACTAACCTTACCAAAATTTATTTAAAACCAAACCTCTAAACTAGTAGCTCTATCCAGCAGCAGAGGTACTAGTTTATTTACCATTAATTGCACTGGGGTGGCACAGAAAATTATGTCCTGTTATTTTATTATTTTTTTGTTTCTGTATGCTAAACAGAAACCTGGTTGCCATATAGAAGTACACCATGAGAACACAAGAAAGTTCTGGTGTTATAATAGTAGTTACTGGACGTTAACTCAGTTCTATAAGGAGCTCCTGAAAAGGCTTCACCATTGGTTGTGTCAGGTGGCCAGAAGTCATCTGTGGTGGCTGTTGCCACTCCTGGCCACCCTTTAGTTTATTCCTTAATCTAATGTAGTTAGTTGGTGCCTAATTACCAAAACCTTAGTGATTATGGTGCAAATCATAGTATCATAAGAAAACACTGGATCAGCATAGCAATAAATTTAAAGCTGTCCTCAGTCAGAAATACAACCAAATTGTTATAACTTAAAGTCAACCAGCCTCTGGTGCATATTAAGAGGTGCATGTGCTCTGGTAGAGGGAGTTGAAACTAGGTTGCTTTTCAACTGTACGAGGTCTTTATAATAACACAGGACAACAAAAAAAATAAAATGTTTTTGTGATCATCAGAAATTACAACACACTTTCCTAAATCGGTTTTTCACACTGATTTCAGATCTGATTTTGGTTTTTTTTTCCAACTTTTTGAGTTATGAGCAATGTTAATTTACAATGTATAAGCATGTGGTAAGCATGCAAGTACACTGTAATGTAAGCACCAGTCAAGTAAATGTTTCAGTATCATCAGTGCGAGGTCAAATAGGCACACATCATGGCACAGATATGCTGAACGGTGTCATTCAGCTACAACTGTTTCTTCAAAAACACTTTTCTTGATTTTCTTGAGCTAATTTTACCAAATATCATGCAAGATATGATTACCTTCATCACAAAAAATAGACGTTCTAGAGAAAAACTGAACACAGATTTGAAATCAGCATGAAAAACACTACAAAACTCACATAAATTTATCTCTGATGAAAATGACCTGTTGACCTGTTGTAATCAAGTACCCTAACCTTTGCCCTCTACCTCATGCTAAAAATAATATATTTGGCTTTTGAATTGTTCTCCCAAGTCTTGGCAATCAGGAGGAAAAAAAAATTAACATTCTAAGTAAATTAAAATAAATAAATAAATAAACATCTTGTTTTTCTCCACAACATGGGGCTCCAGTTGCGGTATGGTTAGGGTAGCTAGGCTACTAGACACAGAGTCTCACATCAACCAGGGTGGTAGAGATCCATTTATGGTTAGGTGCATGGTTAGGGTTAGGCTGACAACGTTTTTGGCGTAACCAACTGGAAAAACATAGGACAGAAGAACTGTAACCCCAAAATACATGTATCAAACTTTATTTGACAGGTGACATCTGCTTGTTTAGTGTGTGGATAGCATGTGTAATAGGTTTTATTTGGGTATGTTAAGAGGTTAACCCAAATCATTGTTTTTTCCTAAACCTAAACTAGTAGTTTTTATGCCTAAACCAAAAAGAAACTTAAAAGTTGTCACAGATGAGTCTCCCAATTGGCAGTTGCTTGCATTTGTGCATCGTCCACCTGTCCTGCTTTCTGATGCACACTTTGTTGACGGCTTGTTGCAAAACTCTGGGCACCGAAGACATGTTCTCAATGGGCCCCTCATCTCTTACTCTTTTAATCCAACAGTCTCGAATGTTTGGCCCTCAAATTTGGTGCGGGCACTATCGAGTACAACAACAAAGAGCCAGGAGATGCTATTCAGACAGATGCATCACTACTTGCGGGTACACAAAAACAGCAATTAGTGTTGAAATAATCAGTAATGAATGAGTGGTTACAGTGTTTGGATCAGAGTTAAACAGAAATGAATCATGAAGAAAGCGGGGAGTGTGAATGATTAACAGATATTATGAACCAATCATTACCTCATGACTCACTAGTGTACGAGCACTAAGTGGGTTCTCTAGTAAGTAATCAATATTTACAATATAGTCCTGTATTAGAAATATCCTCATGAATGATGCATCAACTTTATTGTCTATTGAATTGTAATTTCCAGGTGTGTTTGCAGTAGGACTGGCAGTAAAACATGTCTTAAGGACTGGACTGTAACCACCAAAGAGTTAAAATGATTCTCTCATGCACGCATACATATCCACACACAGGATTGTGTTTGCCAGGAGATGCTCTCAGTTTATTCCTATCAGCTGTCTGTTAATTAAAACAGACAAAGAAAAACACTGGGATGAGATTCAGGAAAACAGATTTACTCTCTTCATCTGTTGCGCTCTCTCTTTCTCTCTCTCTTTCTTTCACTCACTATCTCGCTCTCTCACTTATTAATTCAACCATATGCAGGAGGAAATAACGCAGTGTGTATTCTGGCAAGCTGACAGCAGAGTCAGTGGCGTATAACACACACACACACACATAAACTGTACGTGTTAACCCCCTAACGTCCACCAAGTCATTGGCAACCCATCTAGGGCTAGGATTACAGGTAGGGTTTGGTTTTGTTTGCCATCTGCCAATTTTTACAGAATTTTTGTCTGTTTGGAACAAATAGATGGAAAAACAGAAAAACCGTAAAGCCAAACAGCACTTCATTTGAGATGTAAAATCTTCTAGTTTCTGAAAATGTGCATATTTGACATAAACCCAACCCGAACCCTATCACTGGTTAACTAGTGGATGTGAAGAGTTTAAGATTACCAATGAATGAATTCGCTTTACTTATACCTTAACTTTAAAAATGTTGTTTCCACTTGGAAAGTCAGATGACGCGGTGACTGATAGGCCAGCTCGAGGTCTGTTCCTTCACTTGGGTGCAGGAGGGGTTCATGTTGATGTCTAAGAGGAGGACAGAGCCATCAATCATCTGCTTTACAGCCTACAGGAAACAATTTATGTCTTAAACTTTCAATGTCAACCTTTTTCTTCTCAGCTGTCATGTTATTAATCCTCATAACTGCTACAGGCTACAGCTCCTTCTGCTGGTTGGGGCAGTAAAGTAAGATTCACTGCAAAGTTCATATCTAAAGAGTCAAATGACTCAAAATATGAAGAAATGAATACTTCTGTGACAGGTAACTCATTCACTGGATAGTTTTTTTTTTATATATATCTCCAGCTATCCAGCTGCTCAACCTCATTTTCTGACAGTTCTGGAGAAAAAAGATCATTAGGCTGTCATTTACCAGGAAGAGAGTTATTAAATCAGTTTTGACTCCATTTCACTTTGAGTGGAGAAATCGGTCTCTTCACTTTTGTGCTGCAGCCCGGCTCTTAATTGGCTCACGCAACCGAAGACGCCTATCATCCACACTGGCTTTCTCACATTGGCTCCCAGTCAGTTTTAGAATTGATTTTTTTAAGATTTTATTGTTTGTTTTTAAAGTCAATACATTGGGTTGGCGCCTCATTTACCTCCATGATCTTTTAACTTTGCACTCACTGAGGTCTGTTGAGCAGATGCTCCTAGGTGTCTCGAGGTCCAGATTAAAACAGAGGAGACCGGGCCTTTGCAGTAGCTGCTCCTTAATTGTGGAACAAACTGCCACTTCATATCAAAACCTGGTTAACAATCAGCATTTTTAAAATCAGTTTTTAATTCTTCGGCATTTGAACCAAACTGATTTCTGATTACTTTTTACTTATCTTGTCTTCCCCATGTTTTTTTTTGATTGTATGTTTTTTAATGTGTTTTATTGTTCTGTTATTTCATGTAGTTTTATTCTTTTGCTGTACAGCTCTTGTTTTTACATGTGCTTAAAAATGAATCTGACTGGATTTGACTTGACTTTGATTTTACTCCCAACAGTAGTGTGGACTTTTGGCACCAAAAGTAAAGTGATGCACAAAGTTCAGTAAAGACAAAATATTCAAATTAATATTTGGCATTAAAATGACACCCTTTCTTCTAGCTTGAGTGTTGAAAAACTCTCGCTTCTCACTGTTTTCTGTTTTATGTAGTCCTGGACAGGCTCCATGAGGTCAGGGCTCTGGCTTTGCACTTAGTTTTGGATAGATTTCAGAGAGGTCTTGTAATGAGTTTAGACTGGTTTCAGACATGGTTTTGGACTGGTTTCAGATGGTTTCAGATTTCTTTTGGACTTACTTTTACTGGTTTTAGGTTGGTCAGACTGGGTTTTGAACTTAGTTTAGAACTGTTTTGGACAAGGTTGTAGATTTGATTTCAAACAACTTTCAGACCTGGTTTTGGACTGGTTTGAGACTTTGTTTTGGGCTAATTTCAGACTGGTTTTTCCTTGTTTTGTTTGTTTGTTTGTTTGGGGGGGGGGGCACTAGGTTTTGGGCTTTCCACTGTTCTCCTGTGGATCTGGTTCTGTGAAAGTCTCTTCATGTATTACCATCCTGACTCCATGATGTTGAGATCAAAAATCTTTGGGAGTCATACCACAAGTTGTTCTCGTTGTGGCTGAAGATAGTTTTGGACTCTTGCTGAATGTTCAGCTCACTGTCCTGCTGCACACTGACTTTGAGAAGATCAGACACCTCCCTGATTGGGTGTTGGATAAAAATGTAATAGTTATTTATGTCACCTCACAGTACCGTCACGATGGCTGGGGAGATCACGTTTGTGCCCATTAATGGCTTCAAGATGGATCCAATTGTTGTTTAGCTTTTGAAATATATCTTAACTCATGTTTATTAACATTAAATCCACTGGTTGATCTGCTTTGCTTTAATACCATAAACAAACAGTGCACATTAGGGGAACTCTGGTGTCCTAATGGGTTTTTAATTTGTGACTAGACTAACAGAGTTCAGTTTCACACCAATGTAAACTAACCACCAAATGTAAAATAAATGAATAAATAATAATACATTTGTTTTAAACAAAAGAAAAAGGCTATAGGTGTGACAGCATACTTTCATTTTTTTTTCTCTGGTAAGTGACAACAAGTAGAACTATACTGTATATGAGTCTGACACATCACTGTATATAAATCTCAGTGACTTTGAGAAGGCCTTCGACAACCTTAGTAGGAACACCCTCTGCGGTCCTATAAAACATTATGGCATCTCTGGGAAGTCCATCCACATCATAAAGAACTCATATAACAAGATTACCACATGTTTCTGCAAACTGGCCAGTTATCACGGAGCCTCAGTGTCTCGATGGGGCAAAACAGGGCTATTTGAGTGCAACTTTTTGTTCCTATTAGTTATTGAATGCATTATGAAAGAAACAGCAAAAAAGGTGCAGTGTGATACCCTGGACCTTCTGGCAGCAACTATAGATGATTTTGACTTTGCAGATGACCTTTCACTTCACTTATGCATTAATGAACAACAGTTATGGGAATTAACAGCTACTGCCAACAAACTAGGCTTATGTCTAATTGTCAAATCAATTCAATTCAATTCAGTTTTATTTATATAGCACCAAATCCCAACAACAGTCGCCTCAAGGCACTTTATATTGTGGGGTAAAGACCCTACAGTATTAGACAGAAAACCCCAACAGTCAGACAACCCCCTATGAGCAAGCATGACAGTGGGAAGAAAGAACTCCCTTTTAACAGGAAGAAACCTCCAGCAGAACCAGGCTCAGGGAGGTGCAGCCATCTGCTGCGACCAGTTGGGGGTGAAGAGAAACAGAAGAGAGCAGAGGGAGACAGGACAAAAAAGGCACACTAAAGAAGAGAGCCAGAATTAAATAATAACTAATGATTAAATACAAGTGGTGTATAAACACATGTGTATTAACACATAAGTTTTAAACCTAATCTTAAAAGTAGAGAGGGTGTCTGTCTCCTGAATCCAAACTGGGAGCTGGTTCCATAGGAGAGGGGCCTGAAAGCTGAAGGGTCTTTCTCCCATTCTACTTTTAAATACCCTAGGAACCACAAGTAAGCCTGTAGTCTGAGAGCGAAGTGCTCTATTGGGATAATATGGTACTATGAGGTCTTTAAGATATGATGGGGCCTGATTTTTCAAGACTTTGTATGTGAGGAGAAGGATTTTAAATTCAATTCTGGATTTAACTGGGAGCCAATGAAGAGAAGCTAATATGGGAGAAATATGGTCTCTCTTTCTAGTCCCTGTCAGTACTCTCGCTGCAGCATTCTGGATTAATTGAAGGCTTTTCAGGGAGCTTTTAGAACAACCTGATAATAATGAATTACAATAGTCCAGCCTAGAAGTAATAAATGCATGAACTAGTTTTTCAGCATCACTCTGAGACAGGATGCCTCTAATTTTAGAGATATTACGCAAATGCAAGAAAGCAGTCCTACATATTTGTTTAATATGTGCATTGAAAGACATATC
>VUQI01035424.1:0-10259 GCA_015106735.1 Paratilapia polleni
CCTTCAGTTTGGCCAATCAATCTGCACTGTAAATATGGAACACTAATCCACTATTGTGAAAAAAAGGGGGAATAAAAAGACACTGGACTGTCGATCTGTTGGAAAGCCCTTTTATTTCTGCCTCCACCACTCAGCCCACCCTCACAGGGACCATCCGGCTTGTTGTCAGTGCTCAGTTCAAAAGCATGCATCTCTAATGGTATGGGGTGCATTATTGTCTATGGAACTAGTAGCTTGCACATCTGGAAAGGCACCATCAATGCTGAAAGGTATATACAGGTTTTAGAGTAACATATGCTCCCATCCAGACAACATCTGTTTCAGGTAAGGCCTTGCGTATTTACAGCAGCATGGCTTCTTAGTAGAAGAGTCTGAGTGTTGAACTGGCCTGCCTGGAGTCCAGCCCTTTTGCCAATTGAAAACATTTGGCACATCATGAAATCCATCTTATATTAGGCAAGAATGGGACAACATTCCTCCCAAAAGTCCAGAAACTGGTCTCAGTTCCCAGACGTTTACAGACTGTTGTTAAAAGAAGAGGGGATGCTACACAGTGGTACACATGGCCCTATCCCAACTTTTATGACATGTGTTGCTGCCATCAAATTCAAAATGAACTAATATTTTTCTCAACATTTTCTCAGTTTAAACATTTGATATGTTTTCTATATTCTATTGTGAATAAAATACGGGCTTATGAGATTTGCAAATCACTGCATTCTGTTTTAATTTACATTTTACACAGCATCCCAACATTTTTGGAATTGGGTTTGCATTCCCTCAGTGGGCAGAGCATGTGAAAACTTTGGGCAACTGACTCACAGTTGAGTTTGATTAGCATCATAAACCAATAAAGACTGTTGTCCAGTGGGATTTGGCACACTTCAGAAACAGCTGTCGCAATCTCTCATCCTCATTTGCAAAGCTGTTTAGTTCAAAGAGTTAATGATGTTCACTCTTCAACAGTTTATCAAGTATCTGCAGATTTTGCAGGGCTGTTGACAATAAATATAATTTGGACTGCCTTTGTACATTTTATCAAACTCACAGAGACAACCAATCAGATCATTTCCCTCCAGATGGTTGGTGATGTCGGGCTCTGTCTCAACACGACCACCAACCATCACAAAAGCTTCTTTCAAAGTCCTCTGTTATGCACTGGCTTCATCATTGAATATTGAATGTGGGAAACTGAGAGCAAATATCTGCTCACATCAACTACAAACCAAAAGACAGAGGGCACATCTGCTACATTTGGACATGATGACTTAGTTTAAATATATATAAGAAAATACCATGAAAATATTAAGTTTTTCTCCAATGATTTGCATCAGTCTGAGGTTAAACTGCATTGATTTTTAAATACAGTTTAGTAAATGACATTTTTTGTATGTGATAAACTATTATTATATGATAGTAAATTATATATAACAAGATTTGTAAATTTGCACCCACAAAGCATTGAATTAGCACTTTACCTATATTGATTTCCTGAAAGATTTTCACAGACTTACACTATGGTTTCACGGGCTCAGTGGAACGATATGCATGTTGTCCCTCTAGTAATTTCCAGCACTGACAATAAGCACATTTTTAAATATGGCCATAAGAGAGAATTTCTGGGAAAAAAGAACTCTGTTTACAACAGTCTATCATATAGTAGCAGAATGTATATATCTTATGATGTGTAAATTTGCAGCTACAGTTGTGAATTGGTGCTTTTTTCCATCATAGACACTTTCTACAGAATTCACAAAAACTGTTATATTATCAGTGGAGACTTTACTTGAGCACAAGACAATAATCCTGTGCTGAGTCAAAGTCATTGATCCCAGCATCACATAGGAGATCGGTTCGCTCTACAGGGTCACCACCTTCCCAGATTCACACAGAGTTCAGTCAGTCTCCTATTCCATCTCCCCTTCAGTCCACCACCTGCTCCCCTGAGATCTAACTATTGTCCCCTAATAATATGACCACTGAGCATGTGGCAGGCCACATTTCCTTTCTCTTATGTCCAGCGCTCTGATTGGTCAAGACTGTGAGAAACTTCAGTCAGACCAAGACCCACACATTCATATGGAGATGTGGGACTATAAATAGGAGGCATGAAGCCAGCAGAGATCAGATTCACTCTACAGAGACCTCTACAGCACAGAGATCCAGACATGGCACCTACAATCACTGCAGCAATGACCAACTCTAAGGATCTGACTCTTACTCACAAGGTAAATTGAAGATTCACAGCATGTCAGTCATTATTCATGAAAGATTGTGTTGGATAAATCTAAACCTATGCTCCTGAACTTGTTTATTAATGACTTTGTTCTTCTTTCTGCAGCTCAGAAAGCCTCTGGTGGAGAAGTTACGCAGGGAGCAAATCAGCAGCAGCACTGAGCAGCTCAAGTCTCTCCTGGGTCCCTCAAACAGCAGCCAGACTCCAAACTGGAGAAAGCAGACATCCTGGAGATGATAGTTTGCTTCATCAGATGGCTGCAGCAGCGGCATCAAGCTGTGGACTCAGCAGCTGCTGACAAGGGCAACTCCAGGTGTGTCCATGGACTTCCTGTCCAAGGAGGAGGTGAAGACTCAGTCCCAGAGACAACTTCTGAACCACATAAACCAGCAGCAGAATTCCTCTAACTGAGAGAGGCTGACTTGTCCCCACTGAGCTGCACAGTCCTGACCACCTTCACAAAGGACATGAGTCCAGTCAACAGCACCCTCTGGAGGCTGTGGTAGACTCCTATAATCTGGAGTCACTACCACACTTAATGGGATGACCATATTGGTCAGTGATTGCAGGACTGAATCTTTCAAATTTGAATTACCTTGTTCTTCTGCATCTACAGAAGGTTTTATTTGTGTGTGGTTAAGAAGACATTTCCTGAGGAAATGACAACAATATCTTTCAGGCTAAGAAGGAAAACATCAAGTCGTGCATATTGCAAGAATGAAATCTGATTGTATATGCAATATTGTTTTTTTATATTGTACTATATTGTACTTCAAGTTCTGATAATGTTACAGTAACATTTATCTTTTGTTTATGATCACTTTGATCAAAACTTTCAATGTCGTTTTTATGGACAAATTTTCAAACAGATCTGTTGGAAGATCCAAAAGTTTTTTTTTGCTAGTTTTTTTGTGGTTAACATTATACAGTCACATATTTTTGTAATACTTTTATGTGTCCATGCACATTATGTATTAGTTAAATACAAAGCTGTGGTGATACCCTACTCACCTTTTTATTGATGTTCTTTCTCATCACTTTATGTGATTAATGAAAAATGATCCATTTTAAGATCATTATGTTTATCCTGTAACTGTCAAAACATTTTGTATAACACTATCACTTTTTTAGTGACAGTGTAATAGTTAACCTTTAATAATTCAGGTTTAATATCATTTGATCTGCTTTAAGGTCAGTCTTAATATCTTTTTATTTTGTTCATGGAACTTTGGTCCATTTGCTAAATAATGTCAAAGGACCCTGAGTACTGTGTACTCAGATATGCTTGTCTTTCATAAAGATAGATGTTCCTTTACTCTCTCTGAGTACAGTGTGTCTTATAGAAGTTGCAGTTGTGATGTCTCATCACCTCTTGCTGGATCTTTTATACTTCATGTGGCTTATTGTGCCTTGTTGAATAAACAAACACTGCCAGCTGACAATTTTGTGTTCTTGTGTGATTATGTGTATTTATACTGACAAAAGACTTGCTAACAGATTACAATTAACCTGTTTTGTCAAGCTTGTTTGATGAAGTGGTTTAATTCAATTACCCCAACACTAAAGCAGTAGCTCAAGCCACCAAACTCAAAGAAAAAAACAACAACTTTAAAACATTTTAATTATTGCATCAGTATTATTTCAGGTATAACTGTCAGTTGTGGGTGTTTTCATTTAAGAAATGTAGGTTTAATAATGTCCCTATTAGTGACATCAGACAATGTATTTAATGTGATGTATAATGAGGCACACGTTTATTGTTGTTCCAGTGAAAGCAGTGAAAGGACAGAGTGTGGGAAACCATAGGAAACTCGCTCACAGAGCCCCAGTGGGACAATGCAGCTTGACCTTTGCCCTGAAGAGAGAGGATATAATTTTTAATCTCTCTGATTACTCAATAACTGTTAGAGGATCACCATAAATTTTTTACCCTTTTGTCTGAAATGTTTGCTTATTAATCTGGTGCTGTTGAAGACCAATGGATGAGGGAACTGTTTTAATTTTTTAGTTTATTAACTTCAAGTTAAATGAGTATTGATCTACTCTTGACACTTTGTGATTATCTTAACCTGATTGTTTTAAGTTGTTTTCTTTCTCATTCACATTTTTGTGAATGCATATAATTCAGGTTTTAAGATTTTTTGTAAACCCAAATGAAGATTAATTTCATAATATTTGCATCTTGATGGCTGCTACTTCACTAAATTTAAGTAGTGTTGTAGATATGTAACCAAGTTAGCACTGAGACGTATCATCACATCTGCCTACAGATACACACACTTTTTTTTAACACTTTGGATTGAGTTTGTTTGAAATAAAAACAAAATTGACAAATGTTTCTTTTTTTAACAGGCAGCTTAATATACTGTAGATTCCTTAAGTGTTCATTCTTGTCCTGATGTTTTCTCATCACTCTGTGGTTCAAATCTGGGAAATTATTTCCTATCTGCCATGGACATTTTCAGTTTTAATTTCATCCTCATTTATTCATTATTGTAAATTAAAACTAAAGTGAAACAAGCAACCCCTCTTTGTAAAGTAACTGAAACTAAACTGAGCTGAAAACAAAAGATTTGAAACTAAATAAAAAGAAATAATTTAATATACCAAACTATAATAACTCTGCTGATTAGATGTGCTCAGGTTGAAATGCTAGAATCTCAAAACTTTAAGGTGACATCATGAGAAATGCTTGTATTGCTCCACCAGTAAAAGAATAAAAGGACAGTTTCTGGGAAATCTTCTTAGATGACATGACAAGCTTTCACTAAAGGGGAGAGTGTGGGAAACCTCTGAGAAGAGTCATCCTCCAAGTTAATTTGTATCCTTAACCACACCAGCACCCGACTATTGTCCAGAGGGATTTGGCACACTTCAGGAAACAGCTGCCTCAACCACTCCATTCATGTAAACACATTCAATTTGAACATCTTGTTCTGTGGATATTAAAAATTAATGCCACTGCAAATTTAAAAAGTGGAACTGACATTTAACACTTTTGCTGACAATAAATTCGGTTACTGTAGATTTTATTTTTAAACTTTATCAACTCTTTGAGGCAACCAATCACGTTGTTTCCCTCCAGATGGTTGATGACATCAGGCTCTGTCTTTGTTAGAGAACACAAACAGCAACCATCACAAAAGCTCCTTTCAGAGGCCTTTTGTAGTGCACTGACCACATCATTCAATACTGAGTGTGGGAAAGTGAGAAATCTTTCTGCTCACACAAACTACAGACCACAAGACAGAGATCACACATGCTACATCTGGACATCAGGAAAAAATTAGTTGAATCATTAATACGTATTTTAATAAAAATTGTCATGAATACTGTTTTGCAGTGCCTTGCAGGCCTGACTAAGTGATTTATTTATTTATTTTTCACATTTTCCATACAGTTATACGCTGCAGTCCGAGTGAAGTATCTTAAGTCGATTTCGTACATCCACTTCAGCCCTGAACTCTTCAAGACCTTTTACTGGTAGTGCTGTATATGAGAACGCAAATGTCTTAATCAGTCAGATCAGACATTAAATGGTCTTTACCTTAATGGCTCCTCAGTACAAAGACCATGTGATTTCTGGCTGAGCTGTTACAAAGTGTCTGGAACACAGTTCACAGCGTGCAAATGGGTGCAAGTGTGTGAGAAGTGAGAAGACACCTGAAGCAGAGAAACAGCTGGCACTTGTCTGTTACATGTGAAAAAAAGGCTAATCTGGACCTAATTCTCTCTACATTGTCTGGATTTCATGTGTGAAAATACTCTAGACAGAGGATGTTTAAACTTAAATGTTTCACATTTGTGTTGTAGACACAGTGGTAGATTTTATAGCTATGTTTAATTCAGTTATGTACATATTTTACTCTCCAAAAGTTGAATTTTGGGTTAATACAGACTCTGTATATGCAGTTGTTGCACAGGTGTGACAGAATGATGAGCGTGTCCTCAGTTAGAGTCATTGATCCCACCATCAGACAGCAGAACAGCTCTCTCTACAGGGTCACCACCTTCCCAGATTCACACAGAGTTCTGTCAGTCTCTTATTCCATCTCCTCTCCTGTCCACCACCTGTTCCCCCAGGATCTAACTATTGTCCCCTAATAATATGACCACTGAGCATGTGGCAGGCCACATTTCCTTTCTCTTATGTCCAGCACTCTGATTGATCAAGACTGTGAGAAACTCCAGTCTGACCAAGACCCACACATTCATATGGAGATGTGGGACTATAAATAGGAAGCATGAAGCCAGCAGAGATCAGATTCTCTCTACAGAGACCTCTATAGCACAGAGATCCAGGCATGCCACCTACAATCACTGCAGCAATGACCAATTCTAAGGATCTGACTCTTACGCACAAGGTAAATTGAAGATTCACAGCATGTCAGTCATTATTCATGAAAGATTGTGACTGATAATGCTAGACCTGAACACCTGAATGAGTTTATTAATGTCTTTGTTCCTCTTCCTGCAGCTCAGAAAGCCTGTGGTGGAGAAGTTACGCAGAGAGAGAATCAACAGCAGCATTCAGCAGCTCAAGTCTCTCCTGGGTCCAGAGTTCCTCCGATAGTAGCCAGACTCCAAACTGGAGAAAGCATCCTGGAGATGATAGTTTGCTTTCTGAGAAAACTGCAGCAGCAGCAGCATCAGGCTATGAACTCAGCTGCTTCTGAGCTATTCGGAGCTATTCCAGGTGTGTCCAACAGATGATGCACTTCCTGTCCAAGGAGGAGCTGAAGACTCAGTCCCAGAGAAACCTGCTGAACCACATCAACCAGCTGCAGAATTCCTCTGACAAAAACCTGAGAGAGGCTGACTTCTCTCCTCTGAGCTACAAACTTCAGACCAGCTTCATTAAAGTCAAGAGTCCAGTGAAGAGCATCATCTGGAGGTCGTGGTAGACAACTACAGACTGGAGTCACTACCAAACTAACTGAGATGATCATATTGGTCAAATATTGCAGGACTGAATTCTTTGAAATTTTAAAGACTTGTTCTTCTGTATATACAGAAGGCTTTATGTTGTGCATTTTGTTCATGGTGCAAGATGATGTTTCCTGAGGAAATGACACCAACAATATCTTTCAAGTAAAGACAGTAAACATCTTGTCATGCCACAGACAAGCTGAAAGACCATCTTAGTCAAAGAATTCATGATTGAATTCTGTTTTAAGGAACCCTTTCTTCTGTATTTACAGAAGGTTTTATTTTAAACTATGTATATTTCATGTAAAAACAGTTTCCCATGGAAATAATGAAACAAGGACAGGTTACCTTTTATATTAAGAAAGAACATTTGTCAGTCTTGGTGCATCAGTGACATTGAATAGGTACAATACAGCTGCTACTACTTACCACTATTGTATGTAAAACTGTACCTCACATTTTGGTGATGTATGTTGTAATGAAGTTTAGTGCTACTTGAGTGTTATTATTTTAATAATACACAATTACTTGTCCACTGACTGTTTTCTAAGCAGTCGTAATTTTAATGTCTTTGATCACTCAGCATTGATCTGTTATCTGATCTAAGCATATTTTTTTCCCTTTTGTATAAAAGGACAGATTAGAAGCTTGCTACTACCTGGGCTGTAAAGCCATTGAACATTTCTCTTTTTTTAAAAGAAAAGATATTAGTGTCACTTTTTCTTTGTCCTTGTTATAAAGTGCAGATTGTGCTCATTTTGGAGCATATTTTGTGAAAGTCTGATATGAAGATTCATAATATTTGTCTTTTGTAAAGACAATTGATCCTCCACTCATTTTGAGTACAATGTCTTGGTGATGTTACTTGGTGAAGTTATTTTTGTGAAAAATTAATGCTGAGTTTATCTTAATAAAGAAACATTGAAATCCAATGGGTTTTTCTGTTCAATTGTCATTCCATGTTATGCATACTCGTGTTGCATTGATCATGCATCATGTCCCATACAGTATTTTTATAGCATAATACTGTAATAGCACTCTATATTATATTAATATTATCATAATATTATAGTTTTCAAAATACTGAAGAAATCCGATGAACCTTTACAACGTATGTCACGCAGGAGCTCAGTGTAAGTGATCAAAGTCAGTGGAAATATTTTCTTTCTGTCTTTACTTAAGCATCAAATATAAAGAAATTACTGAGTCACTGCTTTGGAGCAGTCCTCAGTTCCAGGTGGGGGAGGCTAAAAAAATTAAGGATAACTATTGTCTCCGGATGTAATGGGTAAGGACACACTTCTGTTGTTCTTCCAGTGAAAGCAGTGTAAAGATAGAGTGTGGGAAACCTGAGGAAACTCACTCACAGAGCCCCAGTGGGACAATAGATGCTGACCTCTGTCCTGAGCAGACAGATAGTGAAAGGGAATATGTTGGCATCAAAACTGAAAATTGATCATGGAGAACAGACAGGTGTTAACTACTGAATAACCAGTCATAACATAAAAGATAACAACACCAATGGAGCAAAAACTGCAAAGCTCTTACAACAATAGCATTATAAAACTGAATATTTTTAAAGTATTGATTGTTTAGTGCAAATTAAAATCTTTAAAGGGTCTAAACAAAAGCGGTGAAATAAAAATACTGACTACTGTGTTGCTAAAGATAATCTCATTTTAATTTTTTGATTAGCATTCTAAACGATTTCAGCATCAGTGAACCATTGTCCACACATTTCACATTTCAGAAACAGCTTCTCAGTCTCTCAGCCTCATTTCTGAAGCTGCAATTTTGAGCGACTTGGTGAAACTTATTTTAAACCTTTCTACAGACACAGGTTTAATAGGTAGGTGCATATTAAGGTTAGAAAAAATGGATGTAGTTTGGACTGTCTGGGATTTTGAACAACATGATTGGAAGGGAACACCAATCATGATGTTTCCCTCCAGATGGTTGGTGACGTGAGGTTATGTCTTAGTTAGAGTACCAACCAACTTATTCAATAATGAGTGTGGGAAACTAAGCACAACTACCTCACACCAACTACAAACCACAAGACAAAGGGGACATCTGCTATAGCTGGATGAGGTGACTTAATTTAAACATACAATGTAATAATGTACCATGAAAATTTGTATATGTATGACAGCAGTTTATATATTAAAGGATTTGTAAATTTTCACCCACACCACTTGGAAATTGTGTTTTAATACATTATGCATATATTTCACAGAATTTACACAGAGTCATACATACTGTATAGCCTATGGTTTCACAGTTTTGCTGTAACAATACATATGTGCTTGGTTAAAGAAACCAGTTACTGAGTTTTTTTTTTTAATACAATACATCATAAGTTATCAGACCCCACAAGGAAGCTTCCTCTGTGTGATTGATAAGGTTGGAAAATGTACCCAGTATGATGTATTGGAATTTGAAAACTTTAAGGTGACATGTCTTCTACAAGAGGCCACACACTGTATCGATCCATGAGTAAAAGCAGTAAAAGGACAGATTGTGTGTAAATAGAGAAGACTCACTCTCAGAGTCCCAGTGGGACAGTAGATGAGACCTCTGGCCTAAAAAGACAGATTAAAGAGGTATATTACCCTAGCAGAAAACTATGATTATCTGTCTCAAATTAGTCTTTTAAATTTGATGTCCACATCAAACAGTTCACAACTAATTACAATTATTTTGACAATATTGCCAATTGAAGAGAATTTTTTTGCTCTTTACTTTTTTGTCCGAATACATCATTTACAACATGTTAAACTGAACTATAATCTCACATTTAAAATCCATCTTGTTTTTCCCAAACTTAGTCTTAGTAGCAGTAAGATGATTAATGACATTTGTGATGATCCTGTTAACAGTTCTAAAAAAACTGTGTTACTCTTACTCAGCATATGATTGAGTGTGATAAACTTTCTAAAAATATGACTGATAGCTCTGCAAGACTGCAATATTAGATGTCTGATATTTGTCATATATAATAAAATTGAATCTTGAGGAGCCCTTATCTTTAAAAAAAAAATGAACAGAAAATAAGAAATAGGAAAACTAAATAGCAATGGTCACTACGTGTGCC
>VUQI01035426.1:4704-23463 GCA_015106735.1 Paratilapia polleni
TAAAAACAAAAAAAGGTTTTTTTTTTTTTTGTGTTGTTTTTTTTTTTTTTATATCTTGCAGCCATGCCATAATAAAGCTTTTTGCACTGCATCAGTGTGCCTTTAAACAATATTTCCTCCACAAAATCACAGATTACTACAAAGACTCTTCATTTCACATTTGATTGAGAGTTTCTGATCTAGCGAAGGATTTCATGAGAGGTACTTTGAGAACCATTTGCTTGGAGGACTAGTGTAAGGTGGGAACCACATCATGCCTTTAGAGCATGTGTGAAATAGCTCCTAGTTCTACTGCTAAACACTTATCGATTGAAGAAAACAAAGTGGTAATTCTGACATTATAACCGTGAAATTTCTATGATGTTTCAAAGTTTTTTCTGTCTCAGCGCAACCTGTGAAAGCTAATTTATTGCGATGGCTTAAACAAACACTGATGGCACTGTCCTCTCCTTCGGTATTATTTGTTCTGTTATGAGAGGCATCAAAGACAGAGACAGACAGAGAAATGAGGGGATTTGAAAGTTGGAATTCTGTATGTGGGCTATGTTAACAGAACCAGAACCATCATGAGCCTAACAATTTCCTCTTACAGATAATAAATTAACACCACATATCTATGTGAGTGGGTTGGCCACATTTGCATGAGCTGCCATAGGCAGTAATATTAATAGGTTCCACTCTGCAACACCATTGAGACAAATAATTGTATTAATCCTGGTATCCTTTTACAAAAATTTAAGATATCACAGGAGATCCTACTCTCCAAACAGAAATAATGTTGCTACAGCAGGAAGTCTGCTTGTCATCCAGCAGCCTCTCACCCTATCAACCGCCCATTCATTATCTTGAACCCTAAATAGCATTTACAATTATTTAATATTCACTTTACAGAGTGCCATGGCAACAGCTGTTTCTCCAGTGGCATTAATATTGCTTCTCTACTGAAGTCACAAACCTGACTCTGAAGACGCTGACACTGGATGATGGAGAATCGTGCTATGTGGGCTCCACCTAGTGGTAGACAATAGAAACTGAAAGAGCACAACTCAGACGCTGCCAAGACGGACTAATGATCAAGCTATTGATCAATTAATCCTATAATCTGCTGTAATGGCCCATCTTTGCGAAACAGGAGTGTCCAATCAAGGAGCTTTGCAAATTCCACACTCCACAAATCAACTATCCCAGGCTGCTAATCAGCAGTCACGGCCTATTATCTGTTTCAGACTAAAACTAGCCTAACTTCAATCTATACTGTGGGCATATAAACTGAGGGGTTGGAAAAAGCACTGCAGACTATTGGCATTTTTCCTCAAAGAAAACAAATACAAAAAACACACCCAGTACACCCTGTCAGAGTCTCCAGTCATTCACTATGGCGTGCCTGCAAAGCACTCACACAAAAACAGACAAGCTTTTGTGCAGTTTAATGACTTTATTTAAATTAGGGGTCTGTTTCATCAAAATTCTTCAAGTTTTCAGGACAAGCAACAACAGTGCAATCATTGACGGATCAGTCTCTGTATACACAAGACACATATAAAACAGATAACTAGAGTCTAAAACAAAGGCCACAGTTTCAAGTAATGTAAACATTAACAACAACATATATACACACCCCTGCAAAAGCAACAAGAGGGGACATTTCATACTTTACATTGCAGCTGTCAATGCAAACTAGACTATACAAATGTCTAAAAGTATACAAACATTTTAATAGCATCCCTGCCAGCACCAACTGAACATTTTTCAGAATGTAAATACTCTTTTTGTTATAGGCTGGTAATGTATGAACAAAATGTTACATTAATTAATACCCTGCATTGTGCAGTGCAACAACAACAACAACTCTTAAAACGACACTTTCCACATGCTGTTAAAATGCCATTTTCAGCCATTTAGGAAGTGTTATTTATTACTTTTTAAAGCCTGCATTATGTGGTACTTATTCATTTTGCACTTGCCACCGTGCCCTTTGGAAGAATACTGTAGTGGCTTTTCCCCAAACACTACCGTGTTAAATCTTTTTGGCCCATCACCACACATATATCATTTTTGGTCATCCATGAACCACATTTATCACTGGGCAGAATCCAACTCCTTAGTTGGTTTCTCCTGTCATTTTGTATCCATGGACGACTCATCACAACATCCCATAATCCTCTGCAACTCCTGTATGCAGGGAACAATTGACTGGCTATACAGCTGCGCCATCTTCAACCTAGAGACAAAAACAGACAGAAAGCCATCTGTTAGTCAGGTTTCACCCAGAAATGTCTAATTCTATGTGTACTAATAATGCATTATAAATGCTCTCTGAGGCTAAAACTGATTGTCTAAAAACTATCTTGAACCTACAAATAATGGCATCTAGGCTGCCTAGCTTATTAAGAGTCCAGGCAGCACTGACAGAACATTAGCTAACCTTAGCCACAACCTTAGAATATAAAGTGAAGTCATACTCGCTCCTACTTTAGTTGCTAAAATAATTAAAATTACTGATGGACATGAGAAAGAAAGTGGCGAGGCAAACTCAGCTATAATACCCGGACTGGCGTCCCAACAAATGGTACGAAAACTTATATTCAACAGGTGGCAAGATGGGACTCCAGTAGGATGTCCATGTTGCTTTGCTTCAACTGGATATTTAAGTCAATAATTAATTGCCAACCCATCAACAAAGAGGTTGTGGAAAGTCGGTGGTATATTTCTGACAGAGGCAAAAAACATTAACAGCCCCCCACTTTTTGAGCAACCTGAGTTCATTCAGTTTGTTTACAAAAGGATGTAAAAAGCCCTCAAAAACAATATATAAAAAATATATAAAATATTTTAAAAAAGCATATGGGTCTTTACTAATGAACAAAAATACCAGTTATTTCAGTCTGTGACCCAGATACATGCCCAAGTTTTATGTGCTAACCAGACTGAGGTGCTTACAGGCCACTCTTCCGACGGAGTACTGCTTAAAGCTGACTACAATGGGTACATATGATGACCTGCATCAAAGCCTAAGTGTTACCTTCTGAGCAGCTCGCGTCCTCTGCTGGGGTCGGGGGAATAGTGCTGGAGAGCAGTGAGGCTGTGAGCCGCCAGGATGCTGTAACACTGCTCCCGGAGGGCGTTATGGTTTGCAGTATCCCACTGCGGCAGCTCGCTGGTGTAACGCCACGCCATCAGCGAGTGCTCCAACACGGCGTCCCACTCTTTGTTCCTCAGCAGAACTTGGCCCCACTCCTGACATGAAACCTGAGGGGGAGGATGAGGAGGTGACAGATTAGCGTGGCAACAATAAAACTCTCGACTCACAGAGAGACATCCTGCAGAGTGGTGTTTAATATGACAAAAAAGTACTTATGAAGAACAAAAGGAGCTCGATTAGACACAAATAGCAGACTTGTGCTTAAAGAACCAACTTTTAAAAGCCTAAAATACAACTGTGCACGACAAACACTCACTTTGAATGCCACCAGGTGAGGGTATGCCTTTCTGTAGCAGTGAGCATCTCTGTTGGATCCAAACCGTGAGTAAGGTATGGACCTGTATACATTGGCCTTCTTTAGTTGCAGGTCTTCTTGTAGATACTTCAGGTCTGATGCCATGATCCTGGGCTCTTGGCTCTAGGATACAATGCCATACATCATATCTTAAGTCATTTACAGCATTTCTTCCAAAATGATTAACAGTGTCTCTTATCCTTGTAATATGTTCAAATGTCCAGGATGAATACCTGCTCTACTAAGATGAGGGATCTAATTAGCTGCACAAGCTGCTGTTTGGAGAGCGGGGTATGGTGCTCATCCATCTTCTCGCACTGCTCTTCTATTCTTCCTCTCCACATCCCACCAACTTCTAAGTCCACTGCAAAACAAAGCAAAATGATGCAAACTACGGCAAACAAGGGAAAATCGCTGAGTTGGTAAATAGTGGCATTTACAGAAATGATTTCTCTGAACTTAGCTATTAGGCTAGTACCTAAAACTGTATGCCAATGCGTCCTAACCGCCACTCTGTACCCTCTCTTTCCGTTGTCATACTAAGTTTCTTTTGCCATTTGGCTTCCTATAAAGTAAGCTCACAAAAGCAACCACACATCAGCTTAGCAGGCAGAACTAGAATGGGTTAATAGCTGTACTTACATGACTGCAGGCGCTTTGTGTTTGCAGCTGTATTTCTCCCTCTTGGAAGTGGGGACGGGGCCATGCGTGCACTTAATATTTCCAAGTAAGACCTCCTCATTCGAGCTGTAAAGAATTGGATATTTAATTGTACTTTAAATATTTCTTAATGTAATTTCTATTTACAGCATAAAGTTAAGACAGGCACTATAGCGGACTTTAAATTTTAATTTACACGACTGTTAAGTGTGGGCGCGGAGTGATAACACAGGCATGATAGGAAAGTGGCGCCTCTCTCACAAAGAACAAAAGTTAACCAAGCTCAATGAAAAGCTGTGCTGTGTCAAACTTACCTGCAATTTTGGGCTGTGGAGCAGGTATTTCCACCAAGGCACGTCGTGGCTGGCACACAGCTGCCATTGCGACCAAACTAATGGGTTTAGAAGCGGAGCTAACTACCTGGCTTTGGCCTGTGACGCGTCTGTTAGCTTAAAATTTAAACCCCACGGAGTGGCGAACAATAACTTCTCCACGGCAGTCGCGGTTTTATTTAAACTCAGCGCCCAGGAGTTTGCTCCGGGACGTCAGCGCAATTTCTGAGCTCAACCTGAATTCACCTTACTACACAAAAGTCCCCCTGTCAGTTAAAACCGAACCGACGGCAAAGACAAACTTACAACTTTTTGTTTGATGCACACCAGTACAATGCTGATTGTGAGGCGCGCGACACGAGTTGCCGCGCGGGCGTGGTTTGCTGCATGCGGCGGCCTGATTGGTAGACGTCACAGCATGCCCCAGAACAGGCGCCCAGTATGCAAAAGAGGCGTACTTCCCCGTCCTGCACGTACTCTTTGGTTCTTGGGGAAAACATCACGCGAATCAGACCGTAGCAGACTGCATAGCTTGAAGCCTGCGTGGATGATACTTCGATGGCATAGACGGAGACAGGAAGTGCAGTACATTAAATACATATGAAGCATTGATTAACTTTGCGTCCTCTTGATGCAAATTTGAAAGTTTAATATGGGAATAGTTTTCTGGGGAGCGACTTTTTCATATTGCACGCACAAGTTAATTATCTTTTGCACAGAAATTAACTATCTTGTGGAACATTATATTTTTATGATTGTTACCATAAAAATCACCCCAAACATTTCCACAGTGAATCAGTATGAAGCTTAATTTAAACTTCTGCACTGAATCTATGTAGAGCCTAGGACATAGCCTATTGCAAGAGGCCGACGCAGTTGCCAGCATTTTTACCTGTGTGGACTGGGTGTGTTACATTTCTAGCAGTGGATTTATGCTTCTGTATTAAATCTACCCTTCTGAAACCCTGTCGTAACCTATGTGCACCTCCCTAGAAATGTAACTACATGGGTATAAACGCATCGACCACTTGCGTAGCCTACGTCATAGGCTCTACAAAGATTCAGTGCAGAAGCATAATTCAGGCTTAAGGTGTACGTCAGGTTACAGCACAGAAGGGTTTGCGCTTACATTGTACCTACAGCGAATATTTAGTCCACTGTCAGCTAACCATATTTTCTCGACGTCTAGTCTTGGTTAAAGAATATAGTACTAAAATTAAGGTTGTGCTAAAGATGTAATGTTGCCAGACAATGTTGCCTGTACACTCTTGCTGGACTTACTTGCAAAAAGATCTCAAAAAGCAACACATCATGGCCACGATCTAAAGAAACTAAAGAACAGATGAGAAACAAAGTCATTGACATCTATCAGTCTGGAAAGGGTTGCCAGCATTTATACCTGTGCAGACTGGATGTGTAGTTACATTTCTAGGGAGGTGCGCATTAGGTTACGGCATAGGTTGCAAGGTATGATTTCAGAAGGGTTTGGAGTCACAGTGTACCTACAGTGAAGATTTAACGCAGAAACAAACCTACTGTAAGTAGGCTCAATATTGGTCAGGTTCTACAACAGTCCAGACAAGAAAGTTTAACATGCTGTTCAACTTGCTGGTCTTACACGTAGACATGGGGTTATAGAGACTATAGTCCAACCAATATAGGAGTTTTAAGACCAATATCAATGCTGATATTTGGTGATTTAAAGATTGGATATTCCGATATATTGTAAAAAAAACAAAAAACAAAACCCCAAACAAAACATTTTTCATTCAGACACACAAAACATTAAAATCTTTCCCTAACATTTGTTATGCATATCAGTTGGCTGTCGTGTTTGTAGCATTCTAAATATGTGTGTTGCCAACAGAAAAGTTGCAGAGTGCCCTCTGGTGGCCAAACTATGCAATGTCAACACTCATAACATGGTTGAAGGGTGTTTCTCCCACCTCTTCTTTGCTGTTTAAATTTTAATTTATTGGCAGTTACAAATGCCAATACCGATAGACTGGGAAATAGCTAATATCAGCCGATAATATTGGCCCACTCATAAATCAGTCGGGCTCACAGATACACTTGATTAGCAGAGTTCTCTCTCATGTATGGTGGCTAAGAGGATATGAAGTAGTTATAGACACTTGCCTTCCTTACCTTACAGTGGCTCCTTTAATGGCTCCGTACTTTTCATACTAACCAAACTTTATATTTGGAAATGTATCCTCTTCGTTTTAATGCTGGCACGCTGTCTTGGACCAAAGTCAAACTGGATTAAAGGGATACTGAAGACATATGAACCCGGGTTCTCTGAAGGTCAGTCTCTCTCAACGGAATGAAACCATCGCTGAGCCGAAAAAATGATAATGGCATTCATGTATGTATGTCAAATGACCCTTTATATAGGACATTAAATCTGAACTCCAGGACAAAATGGCAACCTGCAACTTCATCCACTGTGGGACAGAAACATCAGGAAAATGAGTAGCTTCACAGTAGATATTAGCTTAAATAGATGTGCATTTTGCAATCGGTTTGAAAAGTGGGTGCTTTAATATGAATAATATATAAATCAACGGTAAAGTGACAGACACTTACTGAAAAATAGTAGTTTTTATGAAACAAAATGACTGGATGTTGGCTCTATGATGGCAGACTTCACAGAATACATGAGAGCTGACTGCATGTTGTAGTAAAGCATTCAAACCAAAAGACATATGGCATGAGACAGGAAAGTATTCTGCAAAATGTCTTTTAATAGGTTTGTGGGTTACTGAAAAAAAGCAGTAATTTCTTCTTTGTGAAGAGACATAACTGCATCTTGATACACAGCGTGGTATAGTAAATCATTCAAGCACGGAACTTATTCCAAAAGCGATGATAATAAAACACACAAACTTAAAAATAATTGGATATAATCAGCACAGTGTGGTCAATCTGAAATATGTCTTCAAACTTTGCTAAATTATTCATATTTAATAGTATTTTATATATGTATTATTTATATATTTGTTTAATGTTGGGGAAAGATGATATTGTATACTGCCTATTTTTCTTATATGAAAATAATCTAGGTGGTAAAATACAAAGCAGGTGTGAATGCAGTGCAATTTGTTAGTGTAACTTGTATGTTCAGCACTTCAAATAATTTTCCACTCATTTTGCAAAATAAACAAAACAAACAAAACAAAAAAAAACATTGTAATGTGACTGGGTTGAAATCAGCTCACTCTTACACAGTCGTTGAGAATTTCAACCTAATATTTAGCATGTAAATATAACGCAACAGCTTCTTCACTGGACTGAGAGTGAAACATTTTTACTTACATTTCTACAGGTGAATTTTTATAAATACAATTATAGCAAAACTGCACCTCATGAACTGATTGAGCTGGAAGTGAAGTCACCCCAGCCCTGCACAATATTAAAGCAAATTAAACTGAATACTCGATGGCTTCTTGAAACTGCTACAGTAATTTATATAATTATATAGTATTTATGTACATTATATACATTTTTAAATAAGTTACATAATGCACACGTAAAAGGGTATAGTTTCTATTAGGTACATATCATATTACAAAGGTCTGTGACAGTATGGCTTTGTAAATATGCATTACAATATTGTCATCAGAAAAAAAGCAAGTGTGGTCAGAGAACGACCTTTAAGCATCTTATTCATCTTTTCATTGTGGGTGTTTTGTAACTTTAATGTTCAGTCTAACTGCTGTCTTAAACTTTTTAAACTTTGATATGGAGACAGCTCTAAACCTTTACGAAAAATATGACTCTTCCAGCTGACTCAAAGACAACAAGATGCTTAAAGACATACTCCTACTGACAGCATAGGCCACACTATAAATCATAAGGAGTAGCCTCTACTTGCTAAGCAGCGTTTTAAGGGAGCGGGTGAGTGCGTTAGCAATGGCCGACATGGTACTGGAGTGGCGGACCAGGGCTTTCACGCTGTGCTCCCCTGGTGCTCCAACAGTGGCAGCCTCAGCTGCTTTGAGCAAACAGATATAGTTCATAACAACCTCATCAACCTTCGCCACGACCTCTCTCTGTTGGTGTGAGGCTGAGGCTCCGAGTCCCCTAACCAGACACATACAAGCTTCACAGAGACAGCATAGCACCTGAAAGCTACAAGTCACAGCTAGCAGCATTTCCTCAGGACTACTGTGGGCCTGTGCCATCCTCCGGCACGCCCGGCCTAATTCTTTCGACTCAACAGAGAGGAGCTGCTTGTACTGCAATACATCCTGGTTAGGCATCTGGATACCACGATCGCAGCGACCTACGCTGGATCTCACCAATGCAATGAGCTCACTGGCGTCACGGCGGGCATCAGTGAAGCCAGAAGGGAAACCATACATGCGGTCCTTGAGGGCGTTGATTCGTGCCAGTCGGTCAGTAAAGCTCATGTTATTAAGGACCTCACCATACAACTGCTCACCAGCAGCATCCAGTGCAGAGCCACAGGGGAATATGGCTGATGCAGCAGCACCATCATCATCGAAACTGGGCCCACTGCGGCTTCGTCTGGGCCTCTCCCATTCAATCTCATCCTCTTCACCCTCGCTCTTACGTTTAAAGAAACAGTAGCTAAAGGGCCCATTACATCTCCAGGGACTTGTGTCCAATTTTTGAGAGCCCTTCATGTGTTTTGTTTCTTTCTGTAATGGAAAAGCCACAGATGCCCTTCTACTGTCTACCTTGCTGCCTGTAGACCAGCATGTAGTGTGGGAAGATACGGAGCCTTGGGAGTAGCTCTTGGAGAGCCGCTTCCTAGTTGGTCTCCGCTGGACTTTGGTGTCACCTTGCGGGGGCACAGATAGTGACAGGGGCTGCTGGCTTCGGCTTCGGGTGGGCTTTTCAAACAGAGCTTCCACGCTGCCAGAACTTGCAGTAACGTTGCTGGAGCTGCGTTTGAGCTCCCGGCCCCGTTGTAGGCTACTGCTAAAGGGATCTGTGTGTGGCAGGGTCGGGGTAACGGCCTGAATGTGGTTCTGACTCTGCCGGGACTGGATGGAATGGATGGAGTCTTGTGCACATCCTGAGTTGCTGGAGCTAGTGTTGACTTGAACGGGCAGAGAAAAAGGAGGAGGGGGTGGCGGAGGAGGTGGCGGAGGAGGTGGAGATTGCAGGTTGGGTGTTGGAGATGTAACGCAAGCTCTAGGGCCAGTTGATGCCTGCCTGATAAAAGCTGAAGGGTGGTCTCCCCTTCCTAGTGAGATGGTGTTGAGGTCTGCTCGTTGACCACTGGGGGCAGCAGAGAAACAAAGGGAATCATTAGGGCGGGATTGACGAACTGCGTGTTTTGACTTCGGGTCTGATTTGAACCAGTCCTCTGTGGTGCCACTAGGTTGGCCTCTTGATTGAGGTGGGTGACGATTAGTGGTACCTCCCCCCTCACGGTTTCCACCTGTAATGGGTCCCCCATCACGGCTATTACAGCCCTCTCGTTTATAGAGGGACAGAAAGTGTTCTGGGTCCATACCACTCCTCTCTAGCTCACTTTCCAGGCCAGAAAATGAGCTCCTCCTCTCAGAAGTAGCTTTCCTGAAGTCTAAAGTCTCATTCCTTCTCTGAGCATGCATATCAGGACTTCTCTTGAGTTTGGCGGGAAGTGTTGCAGAATAGTATGACCGTGCATTTTTGTTTGCCACCTGCATGGCGGCTGCATTAGGGCTAACTAAATTCGGACTAAGGAATGGGGAGGATATGGAAGAAGGCATACATGGACAGCGAGCAATGGTGTTCCCCCTATTTTTAACCATTTCAACAAGCTGGGGGTTGCTAGTAATAAAGCGCCTGGTGTCCTTTTTTACTCCTCCTCCCATGCCTGCGCTGTGCAGCTTCCCTCCCTGATGCATCTGGCTGACTGTTAAATAGTTAATCAGTTGTCTGTAGGCCTCGCTGCCTTCCTTCTGGTTCAGCCCTTTTAAACAGGCCTGTTGTTTAGCATGCAGATCATTCTGGAGTCTCTTATTTCCTGTGCTGTCTTTATGCTTAGATGGTGTGGCTGAGGAGGGTCGGCCCGGTTCTGACCCAGTGTAAGGTTGGTGAATATTGGGCAGCATTTTCCGAAGGAGGGCAGGGTCTGCATGAGGGTGGAGGTCTTTTCCCTGAGTGCTCTGGCCAGGGGTGCCAAAAGGGGTTCCGGGTTTGTTATCTTCATAGTTTAACACCCTGAGTAATGAGGAGGAGGAACTAGAAAGCGGGTGCCTTTGCAAATGGTGGTGTTTTGATTCAACCGCACCAGGGCCAAGGGGTGAATCACTTGGGGTAGCACAAGCACTACTGTTTGTGCTGCCACCAGCATCCAGTGATGAGCACAGAGAACCCTGCAGTGAACTGTGGGCTTCTCCTTGCAAATTTGAAATCCTTTTTGCTAGGTGGTATTCACACAAACGGGCTACACTCTGTTGTCTCGAAATGGGCTGATGGTCGCTCTGTATGTCTGATCCCTGGTCTAATCCCCCTGATCTAGATTTTTTGGTTGGGGACAGTAATGATGCTACGACTAGATGTTCATCTTGCTCAACAGCTGCAGCTCCATTATCTGTATTACAGCCCCCCAAGTTCACAACATCTGAGAAGCGATCAGAGATAGTGGAGGAAGGACGGGGACTTCTGTGATGGTCACGAGGGAGGCTGTTGACTTCATTCCCCTCAGCTACAGAGTTTTCTGCTAAAAAAGAATTCTGTCTTCTTTGACTACCCTCTCGCTCGCAGAACGAAGTGCGCTGGTCCAAGTCAAGATGGCTGCGGCTGCCAACGCTCTCCCCTCGATATCCTTCCCTTGTGCTGAAGGTATTATATTTTCCGCTGGAGTCTGCTGATTTTTTATGGTGCTTGCCTCCGGGTGTGGTGGAACTTGGGCGTTGAAGAGTGGCTGAGAGATTAGTCTGGGGCCTCACCTCCAAGCTGTCTGGCCCTGATGATGTAGTGCCTAACTGGGGGCTCCGTCTTGGAGGAACTGCTGGAGGCTGAAGGTGTCGTGTTGGACTACGAGGTTTCTTCTGTATCGTTCCTCCGGTACTTGGTGAGACAGGGAATTCTGTTTTCTCTTCAAGTAAAGGTTGGTATCCTTCCCTTGTGGCCACCAGAAGACGCATGTGGCTCTCGCTGAGTCTGTGAGTAGCAGCTAGTTCAGAGAACTCAGTCATCTCTGAAGAGTTGGTCTCATTACCAGAGTCTGAGGATGACTCTGGGCTAAAGCCATGAGATGTGTAAACACCTACAAGAGAAGAGATACAGAGTTAAATGTAGGCCATTCAGTCTCAATTTAACTGCTGCTGGAGGTGTACAGTGTTAAAGAAAGCTTCTACTATCAGAAATTTGAACTTTTATCTGATGAAAGAAACAAATAAAATCCCACGTTTTTTATCAAAATGACAACAAACACTTTTTTAAAAATAAATAAATAAAACACAAAATACAAATTAAGTTATGAATCTGAGCAGAAAAATTAACAGGTAGCAAAAATTCTTAGATAGACAGTAGTAACAGAGAGACAAAATGAAGCCATGTACCAGATATGGCTAAAAGCTAACTATCATCTGTAACTCCTGGACAGAGGCTCCTAATGACAGGCAGATAACAATAAAAGTTAGCAAGTGATTGTGGTAAATCTAATCCTGACACATAAAAGCATGTAAACAATAAAACACTTAAAAAAGTTCAAAACAATATATGATGTAAATGGATAGGTAGTAGTCAAAAAGTGAAGAAAAATGGTTGAAGTAGCCTGCTAAAAGAATGTAGTTGTAAATGTCAGCTAAAAATGTAGATAAAAATTAAACTACAAGCTAAATATACTAGATATCTATAGATAGATAGCTCAAAATATTAATAATATTTTGAGCTATAATGTTAACTGTTGAAATACCTAGCTAAAAGTATGAAAAAAATCATTGGAAAGTATTAGCTAAAAGTATGGCTAGCTGTTAAACAGAGCTGTAACTAAAACTAGTGGATTAATGGTTGAATTAGTAAGACAATAGTTATGGATAAACTGTTGAGACAGTTCACTAACCATAACTACTAAGTATGTAATTGCTAAGATTAAACATTAAGCTGAAAGTTTAAAACAAGTTCAAATGAACACATTTGACCATGAGGAGTAGTGCTGGTTGAAGGGGTTCTTGAGTTCATTTGAAAGGGCTTAGGGAGAATGTCAGATGAAAAAAGGTTGGTAACCACTGGCTTAGTCTGAGTAAAAGTGATGTAAAATCAGTGCTAAATGAAGACATAAAATGAAGCCAAAGGTTACTTTGCTTGCATTAGTATTCGACAGACCTGGATTGTTACTGCTGGGTGGTGGCGGGGGAGGCTTCTGTTCAGACACCGAAAGAGCTTCCAGTGTTTGCAGTGTATTCATGACCGCATTTTCCAGGCCTCTCTCGCCTCCCCTGCTCCCTTCCCCCTCCCCATGTGTCGGAATGGCATCAATTAGCGATACCGGGATATCATCATTGTCTTGTGTGCTTAGAGGTCTTCCCTCGGGTGCTATGTCCTCATCGGAACTGTCCCGAAAGCCTGGCGGCGGGGCTGCAATCGCAAGGTTGAGGGTCTGCAGCAGTGCGTCGTCTTCGTCGTCGTCGACGCCGTCGTCACCCTCGGGAGGAGGCAGCGACGTCAGGTCAATAATGTCATCTGTAGAACCAGAAAGCGTGAGAAAGGTAGCTGTGGGTAACCCCTCTCCTTGGATACCACCTTGTCTCTCGTCACCCACTGGTGTCCCCCCAGTGGAATCTTCTTCACAAGAAGCATCGTCATCATCCTCTGCATCGTCTGTCATGTCACGATAAACCAGTTCCCTTAGTTCCTCACTACCTTCCTCACTTATAATGTTACTATAGACATGTTTTAGATCACTGAACTGAAATGGCACTCTGTCCTGTTGCTGAAAGTCTGTGTTGTTGTGCAGGTAGGGTGGTCTGTGGTCGGGTACCTCCGGGCTCTCCAACAGTCTTTCATAGCCTAAGTTCTTAGTCTTATTTAGCGGTGGGTTCCCCTCAAAAATGAATGACACTTTGGCGCTCCGAGGTGAGTCTTGAGTTTTGTGTCTGGTAGCTGGAGGAAGAGGAGGGGGCAAGGGGCTCCTTCGTGTCCCGTAGTCTCTATCAGGGTTTTGGGGTTCGTGAAAGTAAGGAGAAATGCTGTTTTCCCTCTGCCCATTGTCGGAGTACTCAGAGTCCCTGCTGTAGATCTCTCCCTGACTGGGCTCCTCATTGTCCCCCAAAGACGTGCTGTATGGCCACTCCAGGACACGGTCCTGACCTGCAGACAGCAGCAACACAAGATTTTATCACTTCATGTGTTTTATATTTTATTTTGATTAAACTTTAAAACCTTATCTCACTTGACATCCTTGAGTGCTCTACTTCAAAATGTCTGAGATTTTATGCGGCACTGTAAAACATCAATTTTTTAAATGTGTCAGAGCAAGAAGGATCATCAACTTCTCAACTTGTTTTAATGGTTTCATGTGGAGTATTCTGCCAGAACAAATATCTTGCTTTTTTCATATACCCCATCCACAACTCAAGTGAAACTATTTTAGATACACTTTGGATACATGGCACTAATTTGTCCTAAACGGGTGACCCAGAGCTGGGTTTCATTTTTAGTAATCCATACTATACCACACATACATGGATAATACTTTATAATAATAACTTACTAGGATCATCCCCTCCTGTGCTATTGCAGTGGGCCATGCTGAAAATAGATCTTCTTGAGTCCACTAGGAGGCGATAGTACCCTGCTGTTAAACAAGCCAGGTTCATTGCGTCGCTCGACTCCATGATCAGTGTGATGGGCTGTGAAAACAGGGAGGAAGGGAGGAAGCGTGGAAGGAAGAGAAATTAAAAAAAATAAATAAATAAAGGGAAAAACAACAGATGCTAAAATTAATGCAAGGCATTTTTTTTTTCCTGGTACTTGTTTTCAAAGACAACTGTGCTCACCCTGACGTCCAGAACATGCAGTTCCAGTCGGACGTTGGTCTCATCCTCAGTGAGGATCTCGATGCGGTTGACGTGGCTGAAGTCAGCCAATAGGGCCACTAGGTTTGTGCGGGCATTGATGACGTGACTGATGCCGTAGCGTGGGCCCACTAACAGCGTCACCTCAGTCTGTTTCTCACCTTGCTGCGAAATTAATTTAAAAACAAAATCAGCTGTGTTTTGTTCCAAAAAAAAAAAAAAAAAAGTTTGAGACAAGCTGAAGTTTATTCTCAAACTTTTCCCAATCCTTTCTGGATCTAATGGGCTTACCAACAGTATTGATTTGAACTCCCTCCCTCCAAAGAGTCTGAGTTCACTGAGATACCTCAGGTAATGCACCTTGGCCTGCAAAGCAGTCAGCTGCGCAGAGAGAAATAAAATACATTAGTAAGCGTCCAAAAGGAAATCACTCTCACCATGAGCAGACGCATTCGTCTTCTAATGTCAGGATGTAAAGCACTCTCAAAACCATTTTGATCTGGACTACTGATTTTCCATTATATCCCATCATGTCACTCAAATCTGATAAGGTTCTGAAGAGCTGCTCTACTGCAGCACTCTTTACGTCCTGCTTGTGTGGAGTTGTGCCTCTCCAGCAAGTGGGATTTAAACTCAAAACACCAAAAATTACTGCTACTTTCATTCGTTCATGACCTGAGGTTTTATCCCTTCACTCTTCATTCCACAATATAGTCCAGTAATATTTTACATCGCAGTCAGTCTCACAAAGAAGAGGCTAAAGGTACGTCTGACCTTGCTAGTTTAAACCAGACATCTACATTTAAAGATGGGTTTTGATGAACTTCCTGCTCAGCCTTAAACGCAGCTTTTCCACAAAACGGAGTGAGCTGCATATTTTGATGAAAGCTGAGTGATAACTTCAAGACTGTAATGAGAAAGCTGATTCAGAGCGTCAACGTTTGAAATTGCATGTCAGTTAATTGGGGCTGCTTGGCTGTATTTTCCCTAATGAATGGACTGCATAGCAAGCACCTCTGTGAATACAAATGATTTAGCCAGTGCATCAGGCTGCTCCAGCTTGCTGGGAATATATATATATTTATATATATATATACGTACATGGACATGAAGTTTAGGTATGTTTAAACTGATCTACATTCATCACCTACTAAGTAAAGCTGCATTAGGCTGATTAAATTGGACACAGAGTAATATCAGTTTGCCTGCCGATGAGTGATGTTGCCAACATCCAGGTTCACTGCACGCTCCTGCTTTAGAGTGGCACTTTATATTATGACGTACAGAAGGGTGACAAATTAAAGAAGCACAGACGCTGTGCCTGAGCACACACAGATCTGGCTTGGTGGTGCCAGCCCACATTTCAGCATGCTTGGGAATTTATACGTAACCTTATGATGTGTTATGGAGTGGAAATCGGGGTCATTTGTGTGGAAAGAATTCATGGTTGATATATTATGTGGGCTATATCTATAAGTCATCTGTGAATAACCCCTCCCACATTCACTGACTTCAGTGGATCCAGCTTTGGGCCCAGGGATTATGTCATGCTGTGTTGGTGTGTTTTTTGTTTTTTTTTTTTGGAAATGGATAATTAGGTGTAAAAGAGGTAAAAATACTTTAGTAATGTACTGGACCAAAGCGTGCTGCCAGAACAGCTTCATTACACCTTAGCATTGAGTCTCCAAGTCTCTGAAACTGTACTGGATGGATGAAACACTATTCTTCAAAAGGTATTGCCTCATTTTATGTTTAGATGATGACAAGTGGACCCAAACCATTCTAAGAAAATGCTCCCAGAGCATCAGCCACTGAGTCCCCTCACTGTAGGGGTCAAAGTTTCAGTTTTTGCTTTGTCTGGATGTCAAATGCAAATGGTTCCATATATTACTTTAGAAAACTGAGAATTTCACTCTGGATATGCATCATATTTCATAGTAAATAACACAACTGGCTGATCAGGAGCTCAGGCACAATATGAGACTGTTTTGTGGTGTCATAAAATGGTATGAAATATGTCTATCCTGGAGGAGAAACTTATGCATGCATAATATTCAGCCAGAATGAATACATATTTGGTGCTTCAATGAGTATTTATGGCTACTTGACTGCGCATGTGGGATCAACTGTAAGTACACTTTATGGTCATTGCGATGAAAGAAAAAGTCCATCAGTGCAGTGCTGTGGCTCATCCATGTTTTTAATTGAATAAATTGAGCTCTTTTGGTGTACAGAAATGAGCTACAATGTAGTATAATTCACTGTTGGTGTTGGACTTCTCATGGGATTTTGTTGACAAGAAGATAAATATAGAATATAGACTATAACTTAGTTCCATTCTTTAATTTTGCACCCTCAGTATTTCAGTCAGGACCACTATAGTCAAAAGAAGATTGTTATTTTCATCTGCACTATTTTATATTTTGTGAATATGGCTCTACTGTGGGACCTCCATGCCATTTCACATGCATACATGGAAAGCAGCAGCACAGAACAGAGCTGGCATCAATGAAAACATATAAGACATTCAGGCTGACACAGCATGAAATAAGGAGCTGGTGTGGAGGTGGGTTGCAAAGCGGCTTGCAGTCGCACAGCAATTAAAGGCAGGCTAATGCAACTTAAATGGTACGCACTACATGAGATTTGCCCAATCAGTGTGTAGAAGGATATCAGAAGAGCCGTCAGCTGATACGGGTTTGTTACCGAAACAGTTGATCAGTTGGGATTGCGGCCGAACCTGGCTTTGTGGCCTGCCTGAACGAATGCTTAACGCAGTTTTTTGTTTCACAGGAGAGTTTTGTGTATTTTGAGAACTAAAGAAATAATATCCACTTCCTACATGCATCAAATACAAATTGTCCAGAGTTAATTTACGTAGCAAGACACAGAAATGTCAGCCCATGGCTCATTTTATGACTCCTCAGGATATTAAACTCTACAGCAAGAGCCCACAAACAAGTGCTATTGGCTTATTATGAATACAATATATCTAACTCTGATTCACTAACCTAATTTGCATGACAGCTGGTAGTAAATCGCTGGGTACAGCTGAAACTTTTGCAAGGGTTGGCTGCTGATTTGTACTTGTCAAAATTAATATGGGTGTTGGAGAATGAAAAGAGCAGCAGCTGCTTGTATCATTAAAACTTTTTTAAAGAGCTAAAAAGTTCAGTCCAACTTAGATTAGCTGCCCCTGACTGGAACATGTGTGTGTGTTTAAATTTAAATATCTCATTATGCATAAAGTTTGACAATCTATTGTTATTCACATTAGCATTCAAGGTCTAGCTCGACAAAGGGTCTTAGGTTGACAAGGGTGAGAACCTTTACAAGGTTGAGTATGGCAGCAATGCTATTTTAGGATATTGCATCAGAAAACAGAGAGACGGTGCGTTTTGCGTGCATGTGTGTGTATCAGAAGTTTATTAACAAGGGCAAGGAAAGACAAAGAGAGCTGGTTACTTTTTTCCCTGGAGGCACGAGGTTCTGGTTGGTTTTGAGGATGTGTGTCAGAGCCTTCTTGATGTTTTTCTCCTTCATGCTGGACAGCACAGCGGGAGGCAGGAACAGCGACAAACCCCACTCCTTTCTGTTGAGAGAAGATCGTTTTTGGCATAAAGCAGCCCTTGGAAAAAGGTACTTCCACAATGGTTAAAAACTTGCAGTCTAAAGCTACAAACTGGGTGATGTTTACTCTCAGACAAACTGTCAGTACCAGAACAAAACAATGAATTGACTTACAAGAGGAGAGCTTCTTCTGTGCAAAGAGTTTCCTCAACAGGATCTTAAAAATGTGAGACAACTTTCTGTGCTGAAACCCTAATATTTACAGTGCTTCACTCAGTGGTAGAGGACAATTTATATAGGGGTGGCCAGGAGGAGACTATTACTCACACTGGGGTGGCACAGGAACCTATGTCTCAATATTATATTACCACATAGAAGTACAAGAACAGCATTATTTGTAAACCTCAATTGATTAAAAAAAAAATAACCTGGACTGATTGCCAAAGTTATGCTTATTTTAAAGGGGACTGATTATGCTCATTTACAACTCCATATATTTGTTCTTGGACTCTACTAGGGTAGCTTTGCATGATTCATAATTCTAAATAATCCTTTTCTTCCAGGATAACCTTGTACATGGGTTGATTCATGCGAAGAGCCAGGCTGAAGTTTGCAAAAGACCATTGGACCCTAGCGGACTGGAGTAAAGTCATCTTCTCTGATGAGTCTAATTTCCAGCTTTGTCCAACAGCTGGTCGTCTAATGGTTAGACGG
>VUQI01035445.1:8689-33272 GCA_015106735.1 Paratilapia polleni
GGGGGGGCTCTTTTTGGGAGTACATATATAGTTATAAAATACTACATTTTCCAAAAGGAGGAAGATTGGCATGAAAAACTTGTGATCCAGAGCAAGAAATCTTAAAATGCCCAGCAGGGCCCCATTTGGCAGCAAATTGTAAATAGACTTCATTTTCAATCATTGGTCAGATGTATGCCATTTGGTTAAATTAGCAAAACCTTTCAAAATAAGCAAGAGAAAATGATTTGAAATCACAGCATGCATGCGGTAAACTGGATGAAGCTGGGCTGATGATTGCTATTTGGTTGCCAAGTGGAAACCTTTGTACCAGTAGTTGTTGGTGTAGCAGTTGTGGTCTGTTTCCGTTCCTGTTTGATCGGCTTGGCGGTCGCTGCTGGTACTTTGGGTTTCAGGATTGGCAGTTTATCCGTCTGTTTAAAGTTGTTAACTTTGTCTGATGGAAAACATGTAAACAAAAACAGTTCAGTCTTCAAGAAAAATATAACTGTGATAGTTAAATATGTTTTGGAAAGAAATACCCAAGCAAGGGAGCAGATAAAGTTCATCATTTGTCTTATTGAGTTCCTACCCATTTCTCCAGGTTTTCCAACCAAGTTTGGCTTCTTGTTGATCTGTATGGACGGACGAGCAGGAGATCCTGAAACAAACAAAAACATTAACTTTTTATAACCTCTCATCAGCTCTTTTTTTTTTACTGTCCTTTTACTGCTAAACCATGTCTGCTTTTGTGACTTTTTAAGATTACGCATTAAAGTGCCTCTTTAATGCAACAACTACTTCTTTTTGGAGCACTTATTTTACCACTATTAATATACTGTGCTGCAATAACTTTCTGAAGTATTACACGACAGGAATGTTTGCTTTAAATCAGATTCAGGCTTGTTGTTTAGTCTGGGAACAGTATCAGTCTAAATAAGGCAAAAAATAAAGCTTTAACAGCCACTTTGGATCTATTTTCTAGCCAGGTGCCCTCTAATCTCCTGGAAAATCTATTTTTTTCAGCTAAGGTAGAACTACATACCCATTTCCAAATGACAAATGAACCTTAAAACATGAACGATTCCATGTAATCCCACGAGATCGTTTGTGTTTTTCGGACTCAAGTCCAGAACCTGCAGCCAATTAACCCCCCCACCGCCCCTTTTCCTCTTATTTAAGCAGAAGCCAAAATTCTTCACAATCAAGAAATTGACCCGGTTCCAAAACTAAATGGAATAAATGCAAAGCCAGGAACATGAAAGATGATGGAGTCCTGAAACATTTTAGCTTGTAACATGAAACAATACAGATGCATTCCGTTCAATCAGTTACATGTAAATATGTATGATGGGCTCCCTTTAGTGCCATGAATATTTGCAGTTCTTTGACATAAAGTTTGGTTGAAATTATTTAGGCTTCGCAAAGATCTTCTGCTTTGCTGGGTAAACCTTTTATTATTCGTGGATATAAATTAGGAGCCCTGTCAACCAAACATGGAGCCACTAGATGTATACTATTCTCAGTGGAATTTTATATTGGAAGGTCAGAGTGGAAACTGTGCTGCAATTATAACCCATGTTCAGAAATGCCTCGTGATTACAGTACAGGACTAAATGAAATAAATATTGGTATGATTTTCTCTTTTCACACACAAACAATCCTGAAATAAAAAGCAAACAGAGGTTTCCACACTCTGATGAAAACTGCCCGATGCACGCCATGCTGTCCTGGTTCGCGTGAGTCTTTTCTAAACACGCCATCTCTGCAGCAAGATGTCTGAAGCTCATCACACTCACAAGGCAAGAAGCACAAGCTTAAGCATAGAAAATTTAAAATAACACCAAAGGTCCAATCTAGACGCCAGGTTCATCATAGGCTAATTAGAAACAGTCTCTTCCTTTAATTTCTGTGGGGAGAAAAAGCGCAAAGCTCTGCAAAGTGAGGTTCTGTAAAAGTAAGCTAACGATCAGGGAAGCACATACTTTCCAAAGCCTTTGGCCAAAGCTTTCAAGCTGACGGCCAGTATTTTCCTTCATGGTCCTTCTAAAGATTTGTCTCTGGACATGTAACACCACCAAACCATGCAGTCTTGGCAGTGTAGAGCAACTGGAGCGGCAGTCAGCACACGGCATGGGCAAGTTGTGGGTGCAAACAAATGAAATTCATGCCGTTACCAACCATAAATCCGCTCTTCAGTAGTGGAACCCGAACGACTGAACACATCAGGGAGTTCAGACTTCTTTTCCTCCAGCAATGAGTTGTTCACTGCAGCAGGAGAGGCACTGCGATTAAAACTGGAGTCCATCTCAACACTCATTTAAAGCCTTTAGACTCCTTGACCATTTTTCTGTTTTGCATTTTTAAATTTTGATCAAAAAGTTCCAGATCAGTGGCTTCTCGATGTCAACATACAATAGGCAACAGATCAAAACTAGAAAATGGATGACACCAAAACCAGCTTATGCATACTGTACAGGAAGACCATGCCCACCATAATACCATACACAATGTAAATCATTAACTGAGTAATTCTGGATCACTATAAACTTCTGTAAATTGTGATCTGATCAGGTTTGGATTGTCTAGATGGGATCTAAAGGAGGCGTGGCTCAAAATATGATTGGAGCTAAAGTTTTGACAACAATTTGAAAGGTCTCCTAACTCTATGTCTCCTTCTGTCTGTAGCTGCTAGTCAAAGCCCCAGTTTATATTTCTTGTATATTACCATCAGTTAGATTAATTCACAGTGGAATCTATTCAATGTTCAGATGTTTGAAAATCCCTACATACAGTTTAGTAACAATAGATGAAAGTATTCCTAGAATACTCAAACTTCTAAACACCTATAAACATGTTAATCAAAAAATACACTGGTTAGTGCAGCCTAAAACAAGATTTCTAATCTTTTCCCTTCACTGGGACTTTGGTTCATGTTCTAAATAAATATTACAGCCAACTTGTGCCAATAACTTTCTGTTAAAATACTTGTTGCAGTAAAATGAATATTTTCTCTTCTAGATGGTTTTGGAAACTACTTCAAATCATCAAAAAGTAAAGCAAACACTGCAAATATATTAACAGTACTAAGTTCAAATGAACCCATATAGCAGCATTAATATGGGAAACTTCTGAGTGACTAAAATATCCAAGAACAGGATCAAGATCAACAGGGGTAGTCAAGCTTGAGCCAGTGATAAGATTCCTCTCCACCATCTCTGATTAATTTACTTGTACATTAGCAGAGTACAACATAACATTTGAACATAAGTCCACAAACTTTTTCATTGACCTCTGCATCTCACCATTTTCATCTGCAAATGGAGTTCATCCAAGAAAATGTGCATTATTTCAGACTGTTCAGAGTTTAATGCTTTTACAACTGGTTCTAAGGAATAATAAAACTTTTTGTGAAATATTTTACATGGTTATGAAAACAAGGCAATGAAATAGAAAATGTTCTTTAGCCCAGCACAAAAGCCCAACAGGTCAGGATCAGTGATAGTCTCTGAACTTGCTCCAGCCTTAAACCAGATGGTTAAACACTCCCCACCACCAACAACACATGGAGGACAGAGGGACACAGTGCTGCTGGACTTATGTAACCAACTCAAATAATCAAGCTTCAATATCAACTTGATTATTTAAGAGAGTCTCTGCCAGAAGCTTTGCTCAAAGCTGACTTGAGGCAGCAAACATGGGACAAAAAGACAACATTGATGGACAGACCAATGGATGGATGAACAGATGGATGGATGGATGAGTGGATGGATATTAAAGTATTAATAAAAAAATGGATGGAGACAAAAACACCAACAAGAGCTGCAGTGGAGGTGAAGATGCTGCAAAAGCGACTGAAGGGTTAATGATGAAACACAAAAAGACAAACAAGGTCTTTTTTACCCAGTCGAGGTCTGGACCATAAGGCAGGTTTAGGAGGGGAAATGCCCCGGTGTGGTTGTCCATTTACTGTTGGGAGAAAACTGAGTGTTATGAAGGGAAAGAAACTGTCTCTGAAAACTGAACCTGACAACCAACTAAGTCCTTTTCTGAACAAAGAAATTGTATTTGTCTTTACTTGTCTTCACTATTTGGAAAACATACATTTTTCTAATTTCAGTCTGTTTTTGTCCATTTCCACAATTCTCCACTATTCCATAATTATTGTGACAGAGTTGTTATGAACCAAAGACAAAACCAGTTTGTTATGCCCAAATGTTAATTTCAGTTTGCAGACTTTAAATTTAATCTGGATTATTTAATCTGAAACCACTTTGAAATCACACCAGTGGATCTATTAACCTTTTAGACAGAGCTTTTAATTGACTTGTTTGGTTGCTCACCCGAAAGGTTCATTTAGCAGCCAACAGTTAAACTAAAGGAAGTTTGACAGCATGTATGTAAGCAAAAAATAATAATAATAATAATAAATAAAATCAGAAGTTAAAGTAAAAGGCAAAAGTTAAATCGTGTTGAGACTTGATGAGATGTGAACCACAGTGTTGAGACACATTCAAGATTTCTTTGCTTGGCTTTAAAATTAAAAGAATAATGGCACAGAAAACCATCGGAGAAACCCCGGAAGGTAGCAGACAGCAACAACAGATGGGAAACTGAAAAACTAATAAATCCACTAGAGGTAAAATTAAAAAAGGATCGTAATCAGTGACCATTGGTATCAATTGGTTGGTCATTTTCCAGCTTTTAGAAGCTTGAACAGGAAAAGTTTGAATTCTTGATCAGAATTTTGGATGCAATTGTAAATATTAATAGATAGATAAATAGATTGAGTAGACTTTGGGGTAGTTTAATCCACCATAAAGCATTATATCCAATAAACCTGTAAGTACTTTTCCATCTAATATGCATTGGAGGGGAACTAGAATCTGACTTGAAAAAGAAAAGTCAAACTTGTACTTAAGTACTTGTATTTAGGTATATTGCACTGTTTAACTTAATGAAAACATTTTCTCCTTGGACAGTAAAAGAGAGTAAAGGAGCAAAGTGAAAATAAAAGAAACAGGTACAAGGAGGATTACCCCCAAGTTTCCCTGAGGTTGGGGATGAGTTACTGGATCTAGGGGAGGAGTGGGGATGTCTGAAGCCATTAGAGAAGGGAAAGAGGGGGTTTCTCGATGCAGGCCTCATGGATCCGGTAACCGTGGTAGCTGCTGGGCTGTAGGGTTGCAAAGGCAGTGACGGGGTGAGATTTCTTTTGTTGCCTTGACCTAAAAGATCAAAAACAGTTGTAGGGCCTGTGTTACAGTCTGATCTGGCCTTTATGTATACTGGCAGACAAGCGAGCTTGCAGCAGCCCTGAGCAGCGTCGTTAGTGATGGACAATTAAATTTGATGTCATTTAATTTATGAAATAAATGAACAAATGAGCATGATGGGACCGAGATGATTTTTTACGTGCTCACAATCTTAAGAAACCAGTCATCGAAGCTGCTGATGAGTTTTGATAACTGGAGGATTGTGTGCTGCATGCAGACACTGGATGAAAAGTGCTTAGAGGTAAAACTCCTGGAGTGAGCAGCCATTCCTGTGGACAAAAAATGGTGCGAGTTTCACTGGAAGCTGCCTGGAAGCTCAAGGGAACAAGATGGTTGCAGATTAACAGCAGACAGAAAGAGCAAGGCTGTCTTTGATTGCAAGACACAGGAAGCTGTTCATGAGGTTGTTATTACCCCAGGTGTTAGTTTTGGCCCTCTCATTGGCCAGAGCTGATCTCAGCAGCGATGAGCCATCCTGTGATTTGCTGACAGCTGTATGAGAAAAAGAAGGTTGAACATTGCAAAACCCACACATTTTTCAGTGTGTCAATTCTGTCAAATTAAAACCAGAAAAAAATATATAAATACCCTTCTGAAAACCCTTCTGAAAGTTTGTCAAAAAGAAGGTAACCCTTGAGAAGGTAAGACAGACATACCAAAAAGCAATATTTCTAAGACCCTGGGTACATTTGGATTCAAAGTGCATCTTGGGCAATGGGGTCTGACATGAACAGTGCTATATACAAGTGTTAACAACCACCAAGACTCATTGTGAGCTCTTCCCTCAAAGACCTTAAAGAGGTGGTGTAGAAATAATTTGAGAACATATCTTTTGTAGGGTAAATGCTAATGTGTCCTTACAGGACCCCAAAAAGTACGTGATTAGTGCAGGATGTGGTGGTTGTTTGCCAAGAGTCCACCAACACTTGGGTGGCAGGCTTTGCATGTATGTCAGATCTTTGGGCATTTTCTTTTCTCACATAGTACAAAACACATCTGCCACTCGTCTGGTGACAGGTTGATATAATAACAGTGCACAGGGCTCTCTGACCTTACAGGAGGAATTTATACTGGCAGAAATGAAATTTGAATATTTGTAAATACTCAGCCAATGATGTCTCAGCTGTCCATCAAAATACATTTTAAAATCAAATGTAAACAGGATCAAATTCTTTGCAGATGATACTCGTATTTTTATAGAACTGCTATGATTTTTTTCAACATGTAAGTTTAAAAACAACGTGGAAACATGGAAAATTTGCATTTTAAGATCAATAAATTTAAAAAAGTACTCAGTTGACAGCAGCATGTGCTATATTTCTTTGTGAAGTTCAACTGTTTGCAGATGACACTGTTGTTTTTGTAGCAGCCCCATAGACTGATTTTTTTTAAACAGAAAGCACAGATTTGTTTCATGAAAATGTTGTAAAAACTTACTGATTTTAACTGTGTTTGAGTTCACTTTCAAACATCAACATTATTTTACACCCCCAAAAAACCCTTAAAACCTTAGATACTGAGAGATATTATATCTCACTCAGCAGAGGAGTAAAAATGGGCTTTTGGAAGAAGTCACCTTTAACTTTTTAAAGGAATATTTGGCATTTTTTGAGACAGATTATGGTAAATAAAGTGAAACTGTTTGCAGATGATGTTCTTAAATTCTCAGAGATTGTACAGTGAGTGTGGAATACTGCTTTAAATATCAAGGGACTTGAATGCATTCTGAACAGATGTTTTTCAAACCACAACTATGATAAAGTGCAGGTTTTCTAAGACATGATGATTATGTCACAGAAAAGAATAGAATAGAAAATAATAAGAAAATAAGAAACGGAAGTTGTAGGGAGGAATTACCAGCAGGGTTATGAGGCTTCTCAGGTGCACTAGTGGGTGCCTTAGTGGTTTGCACACGAATGGAGTCACCACTGGAGGGTAATTTAGTAAGGGGGGAGGCTGTGATGCTGGCGTGAGGGGCTTTGGTGGGCACAAGTTTGGGGAGGGCAGGAGTGGGAGAATCCGCTGGCTGGGTGGTCTCGTTTCTAACAGTGTTTCCTTTTTCTGGGACAAAAGAGAAGAGAGGTACTGAGATCATAGGAATCTGATTGGTTAAATTTAAAAAGTCCATTTTTGTTTTTAGGTGATGTTTACTCGATAGATTGTACTTTAAAAGGAAATAGACCAACATGACTGCTATTTGACTCATCTCATCCAACAACTATGGAGAAGTGAAAGTCACCAGATACGTGTCTTTTAAAGCTGGAAGTCCATTCAGTTTTTCTTTCAAATAGGACCTAGTATAGACACTTCCTTTGATACCAAATAAAATATTTTGCCATGAAGGGTCTGAGATCTGTGATATTGTTGGTTTATTACTTGGTATATATTTAGATTGTATGTTCTTTTTATAGACCAAGATCAAATATTGCTTTCAAAACTAACTTTACCAGACACCCAGTCCTACTTTCAACAAGATTCTCCAATTTGCAAACAGATGGCCAAAGAATTTGGTTTTGGTCCCTATAATCTCGTACCTCACAGAAATGCAGAAAAGACTGAAAGACATTGTATGTTAGGAGGATTTTGCAGAACGACTTGTGTTGCCTTTCCTGAGTGGGAAAGTCCAACCACGTCTGCGTCTGAACTGGCTGACATGCAGTCCTGTCATGCAGACTGACTGAACACAGCAGTGACTTGCAAAAAGTAGGATGGGGACAGATGGACAGACAGACACAGGGACGAGCAGAAAGATGGATGATAGAGGAATGGAGGCCTAAATAAAACTGTTTTATTTTTCTGGAATTCATATCTGAAGTCCAAATCTGGGTGGCTTATAGTGCTGAAACCTTAGTTTTACAAATTTCATTGTTGGACTAATTGTTGGCACCTGTTATTTGGGTAAACATGAATAACTTCATTGCACCTGATTTAAATTGTCCTGTAGAACACAATTTCCCAAAGATACTTCTGGATAATTGGGGAATTTTCCTCAAAATTGAGGTGAAATATGTAAAACAAGGATTTGTTTTGATTCTATACATTAGACATTTTTAAAAAGTACCATTGTAGTATTTTTGTAAACTATTCTACAAATGAGGTCTGATAATGTTCCTCTGGGAAACACAAATATAATACTAGCTAAATATCATGGTAGATTGCTTTCAGCCAGCATGTTTGGTGGCCCAACTGACAAATGATCATTGCTGTTTTGCCAGCTGTCATCACTTATGGCTACTATTTATTTTTTTTTAATAATTGAAATAGTAAATCTTTTTGGCATTAAATAAAACATATAGCTGATGAATTACAGATATTCTACAGATTCACTAATAATAAAACAGCTGTTATCTTTACAGGCTGTAACATCACAGAGGCATCAGCACCAAGTATTTCTGAGAGGTAAAATGTCTAAATATCAGGTGTTATTGGTTAAGTTTGAACTTAATAACTTTCTTAATTGAAAAGTTAAAGAAAAAAGAAAGATTATAGGTGAAAGAAAGCAGGTGAATGGAGAAAGGAAGGTGGATGATGATCGCTGAAGCATTATGGCTGTCACATGACCTTCTGCAGCATGGTTTGAAACATGAACCACGGCTGCTGTCGGGGTGGGCAGGACAAAGGGAACTTACTCGTGACCTCCAGTGACATCATTTCCTCGTCTTGCATCGACTTTCTAACTGGGCTTAAGACATGCTAACATGCAGCCAATCACAATAGCTGCACACCCCAGACCCCACCCCCTCCCAAGTGCATCACGGGCTCAGCCGAAGCGGGTAAAGATGGACTGCGAATGAAGCTGATGATGAAAGAATAAAAGAGTGTCTGTCTCATTACCAGGGGACACATGAGGAAATTTGGGCTCAGAAGAGCTGGGCAGAGGGACAGTTTCCTGCTGGCTCTCAGGAGGTGCTGTGGGGAATAACACGGTGGGTTTATAAAAGGAAAAATGTGAAAATTAAAGGGGATAGAGTTGGAAAAACAATAAATTCCATGTGAAGCCCAGTTCGGGAAAAGCAACCATTGGGTTGGACTGATGATGCTTTTTAAACAAATCTTACATCTCCTTTTGTCCTGTGATTTTTTTTTCACTTTGGAACACTTAAAGAATATTGGTATTATTATTATTATTTGCTCTCTCACTTTCTCACATCTGCAATGTGAGGATTGGGACTTCATTTTCAAGCCTGTTTTCCATCAGTAGAACCCTTTCAGGAAGCTTCTGAAGTGCTGTGTGAGCAACAAAACATCTCTGTAGCCTTGAGTGGAATGAAAAGTAAAAGTGTGCAGGGATGGAGAAAAGAAAGAGATAATCACCAAAGGAAGTGCGTGGAGCTCCAGGGAAACCTGGGTTTTTGAGCACAGTGGAGAATCTAAGCCTCGTTCCATTGTGCAGTGCTGCAAACAAATTGCCAGAGATGTTAAAGAAAAACACTTAAAGTGCAAAATTACAGTCTGGTGCTTTCAGAATGATCAGCAGGTTATCAGCTACAAATGTGTAAAATTAGAGGATTATGAGAGCTGATGTTCTTTTATAATTAATACTATTATATTCTGTACATAAAGCTTTTGACCGGGACTTCAGCAAGATAGTGTGTGTGTGTGTGTGTGTGTGTGGTGGTGGTGGTGGTGGGGGGGTTCTCCTGCAGAGTGTTTCTAACAAGCCTGAACCTGTTTTGTTTGGTAGACTCTGACAACACATTACTGACTGTGCATACCTGAACCAAAATCAAACAGATTCCACAAATACTGTCAGGCAGAAATAATGACTGAGCAGACTGCATGTTAATTAAAGAAAAAATCACAAATCTTACCAGGATGAGGAGGGAAGAGGGAGGGATGTTTCTAAAACAACAACAACAACAACAAAGAATATCCACTTTAGACATGAGATCTGCGTTTAAAAGAAAAATACATAAAACCAAGGGCTACTAAGCCCATGTGCATACTGTTAAAAGATTACAATATTATGAATTATTATTTTCATCTTTCATATTCTTAATAACAGTTCTTTTGTATATACTTTCTATATTCTTTTTTCATTTAAACTGTTCTAGTTTATGTCAAGTTATGTATTAAAAAAAAAAAAAACAACATTTATTTGATATTTATTATAATTCATTGAATTTAATATAAAGTGACCTTATAGACCTAAACTTGTCGTAACAGGAAAAACACAAAATTTAAAAAAATAAATAAAATGGATATTTTGACTTTTGGAAATTTAAGAATGATGAATGTCCACAATGAAACATAAATAATAAGTAAAAATAAGTACAAAATTCAGCACAATTTGTTCATGTTTATTATTTACTTCATAATGTCTTTTTAAAATACATTTTGAGGTATTTAAGTAACTATAAAGAGTTTAGCATGAGTCTATTCTACATGTATCCAAGGATTTTGAGATTTAAAGGATTATCAGAGCTTATACTTGCAAATAAAATGACTTTAAGTCATTTAAGATACAGCAGGTTACTTACCATTGGCTTGGCCAGAGGATTGTTACGCAGCTTGTAGGGCTTCTGTGCATTTTTATCTGTAAAATAAGTGCAGAGAAAAAGCAGCAAAGTCAGTTTGTTAATCTGTTAATCAGTATGATGTACATGTTTGTTATCATGTACAGTTTATAAGCTTAGTTTCAGCAGATCAGTTTCTATTTTCTTTCTAAACAACATTAGAAAAAAATGATAAGCCATGTATTTGCAGAAGAACCAATATAAAAAGGCTTAAAGTGATATTTATAATTGAATGTATTGTTTTTCTTACAAAGCAGGAAAAATAAGGTACAATCCAGATCAAGAAGAGAAAAGAATTTTAAACAAGTTCTTAAAATAAAAAGGCTTCATATTATTCTTCTCTTTCTTCTTTGACTTCTATGATTCGAGTGGTGACAGAAATACTTTAGTAACTCCTTACTGCCCATGCTGGTGTTGTGGATGACTGGTTTGCTCCACATGCCACTGCGGTCGTCCTTGTTGGAGCGGACACCAAACTCATAGGGAGTGTTGGGTTTCAGATTATCAATAACTGTGTCACTTGTCGGGCATGTCTGGTAGATCCACTTCCTGTTCCTTTCTCTGTAGCGGATAGTGTAGAACCTGAAGGAGGAAAAGGAGAAATGCCTTTACCAGCAGAAAAGTGGATGGACTGCCTCAAAATTGCTTTTGAGGTTCCTCAGGGTTCTGTTCTTGGTCCTTTGTATTTTAAGTTCATATGCTTGTATGGAATTCAAATGAATTTCTCCTCACCCAAAAAAAAAGAAGGGAAAAAAAGGTATTTTTATACTTTTACAGATTTGGTTAATATTTTTCATTTATCTTCAATAGTTTGGTTATGTTTCAGCAATAAAACTACTTGGTCAGACTTGCATTCATTAAAACTGGGCACAGAAGAACAACAAAACATACCTTTGACATTTAACCAGATGAATCAAATAAAGTAGCTAATGTTAACATGTTAGCTATCAGCTGCGAACTTCCAAATCCAGAAAACACAAAGAAACATGCTCATTCCAATGACAATATTACAAATTTCTGGTGGTGTTCCTCATGGTTCAATTGTGGGACCTTCATATTTTAGGTTTATATAGTGATATGTTATTTAAAGACAGGCAATCATAAACACAAAAAACAAGCCAGTGTCTTTAAAAATTAATCAGATGATTCATGCTTACCATTATGGTAAAGGTTTGGTCAAGGATAGGAATAAAAACCAATAATTAGATATTGAGGTGACAAAATGCTTATAGTGACAGAATCATAGGCTTCGTGCTGTCAAACTATGATCATCAAAACAGATTGAGGATACTTCCAGATGTCGTCCCAAATAATAGGAACAAAATCACTTCCAAGTCTTTGCTTTGGCTGCTCTTTCTTAAAGAGGCTGGTATTATCAGGAACTTGTGTCACACTTTTATAAAGTATTTATAGCTATGGTCACTGTCTTACCAAAGCAATTTGAACTTTTGCTTATCCCTGACCAAACCATTTTTATGTGTTGCTGTGAAGGGAAATTACAAATATTGCATTGAAAAAGTAAAACTAAGAGCGGAAAGAGGTTTAAAGAAACTCTTTAGAGCTGAAAATAATTCCCCTCCAGAGTGCAGCTGTTACATTAAATAGGCATTTGACCCTGTGTCTATATGGCATCATTCAGAGAGATTACAATTATATAAGGAGCCAAAATGTCTGAGTTTTGTAGATAGAAAAACTGGGTTATGCAGTATCGCACACAAAACTAAATTACTGATGACTGTGGTTGTAGGTCTGCTTCGTAGATTGTGCAGAATGTGTTCGGCTGCATCTTGTCAAAGTTTCCCTGATCACAAGACTGAAAGTCTCAGAAAGCGTATAAGTGGCCCAGTGGTATGACATACAGATGACATACACAATCCAGTACCAGCGACTTCAGGCCGTGCGGTTTCTCTCTGGCTGCCTGTATCTGCCGTGACCTCAGCGTGGAAACAACTTCGCCCATTAGGTGTTGTTAACTCTGGCGGCCACAGAGCCGATCTCCACTTTCACTCCCTCAAGTCGTGTTTTTCAGAGCAGGGATCCAAAAAACTGAGGCAGCAGCCAAACCCTCCACAGATGGAGCTGACATTAGTTTTTAATAAGACGCCCAGAGTGGCAGAGGACGCCTGGGTCAGGCTTTCCGATGGCTCCTCCAACTTGTTTGACAGGGAAGGAAAAATATGTATTATTAGAGGCAGGAGAGATCAAGGGGCGATGGAAAAGAGCACTGGTGAGTCTCAGTCAGTGTAATATCACTCAACACACTGGGACGATTCAAACTCAACAGCAGTAGAGTTTTCAGGGTTGTAATTCATCATCTTGATTGGTCGAAGGCGATTTGTCTCTGAGTAATGTTGAAATTTGGAAAAAGGGTTTTCTGGATGTCGATAAAACATAAAATACATGAGGGAAGGCAAAAAGCTTTCATGTTCACCAAACCAAAGACTGGTTTAATGATGAATCTGTGGCATCTGTGAGGTTACTCATCATAAAGGTGATCCCAAAAATTAATTGGGTGTATTTTATATTGTACCACACTGCTTCCCTAACCAATCTCTGTAAGCTCGAAAGTTTTAGATAGAGATAGAGCTCAGTTTATAGCTGCTACAAAGCATGTAAAACAGCATTAGGATAACACATAAAGGAAATCACCCGTCTTCCAGACACTCGTTCATGATGTTCCCTTCATAGGGCGTCTTCAGATAGTTTCCCCAGGACAGCAGTACTGCTGTTGGGCTGATGGAACCGATCACCAGGTGTAGCGGCTTCTCCAGATTCACTTTACCTGTCAGGACAGGTGAGAACAGAGTAAGACTATGTGTTGGCCTGTTTGGCAGTTTGAACCTCACATGAAGCTGCCAACATACCTGTGCAGTGTTTCTTCACATCATTGGCTGGGATTGGCTGGACGGCCACCAGGTACTTGGGTTCTGCATCTGAAAGAAAATGTCAAATGAGGTCAGTGTTTTGTTATATGATGTACACACAACAGAATGATGCAGAATGGAGACATAAAACCCAGCAACTATAAAGTAAGGTAAAAACCACAACACAGACAACCATCGACAGTACTATTTTTTCTAAGAGTGGTACAGTGACAACTTGTACTGCTGCAACTACCACTGCAGGTGCTTTACATTCCTAGAGAAACTTGAACATCTCCTGTGGGAGCTCATGAAGGCTCAAACATGTGAGGAATTCTGTATTCTGTTATGGTGATGATGTCATGGTGGGTATTGTTGCCCCATTCCTCCCCCATTTTCCCCAGCAGACAGACAGAAAGCAGATGCACAGATGTGAATGATTACAGATAAGGAGAGAGTTTCTCTGCTGAAGGATGACAGTTTAAACATCCACATGTGAAAACACTCACAGCTTCTTTCATAATAATCTGATTTCCATCCAAGTCAAACTGTTTCTGCTTTTGTTCTTTGTTTTAACTCCACAGTCCAGTCTCGACTTTCTTTACATTCACTTGTAATTTTCTCTGTTCTCACCCACATGCACGGTTTCCTTTTTCAGCACAAACTCATCTGAAAGGCTGACTTCCTTTTCTCAGCTTAACAGTACAAAGTGTACCTTAAATACAGGAAAAAAGGCCCAGATGCCTCTACAAATACACAAATACTGTCTGTAAATCACTGAGAACATATTTAACTCATGGTTGTGAAATTATTTTATGTTCTACACACATAACTGAGGTATTCTGTAAAAGCTCCATGTTAGCACTTTCAGCTTGTCTCTGCGTGATCTATGAAAAAGGTTGAGTTTTTTAATATATTATTTCATTTTTATCAGAATTGCTTGTTAAAAAAATAACATAAACAAACTACAAACACTAACATAAAATTAGCACAAAATGACTACACAAAACCACCAAAATGATAAAAAAAAAACCAGCACAAACTGTTGAAACACTCAAAACCCCTACCAAGTGACACCTTATATTACGTAAAAACCATGACGTATTGTTAAAAAACCCCTAAAATATCCTGAATCATCTACAAAGTGCCTTACAAACATACAAAGTTTCACAAAATGATACAAAGTGTTATAAACCACAAGAAAGTGTTGTCAGATCAACACAACATCTAGAAAGTGACAGTCAGTGTTGTAGACCTCAAGGTATTGTAAAATAACAAAAAAGTGTTGTTAACCACCTATAAAGTGGTGAAAATGACAGCAAATTTTTGTGCGACAACTACACTATCATATAAGAACACACCGTGTTCTTGTTGTAGGTTAAGAAAGTGCCATAAAACACCTACAAAATGACGTAAAATAACTGCTAAGTGCTGTTAAACACTATATGTTTCATAAAACAACTACAAAGTTGTGTAAAACCCTACAAAGAGTCGTAAAACAACCAAAAAGTTGTATAAAATAACAATGACGTTTTGTACAACTACAGAGTGGTGTAAAACAAGATAAAACATCATAAAACACTACAAAATGTTGTAAAATAACAAAAATATCCCACAAAACAACTACATAACTGTGTGAAACAATTATAAAGTGGTGTAAAAGACTATCATAAAAAATACAAAATGATGTAAAATAATGACAAAGTACCATAAAACAAGCACATAATCATGTAAAACACAATAAACTGTCACAAAACAACCAGAAAGTAACAATAAAGCTTTGTAAAGCAACTACAAAGTGGTTTAAAACAGTATAATGCATCATAAAACACTCCAAAATGTTGTAAAATAACAAAATGCCATGAAACAACTACAAAGCTTTGCAAAGTAAAAGTAATGTGTCATGAAAATGACAAAGTTCTGTGACATTGGTGTAAAACACCATAAATTAGCTTATAATTACAAAATGATAAAAAAAAATAAAGCAAAGGGATAAAAACAAGCACAACAGCACAAAAGACAACTGCAAAGTATAACAAAATGAGCACATTAGCAGTTAAGTGACATGTAAGGTGAAAATCATTTGTGAGCTTCTCATTGAAAGTATTTGTTTCCTTTCTCTGTGACCTTTGAGCTCCTCCTGGTGACAGAGTGAGCTCTGAGTTTCATTCAGTGTGAATATTTACGGTCAGTAAAAGTTCCACTCTCACTTATTAAACCTCTCTGGAGGCTTTTTTAAATGATGAATGACTGTTAAAGCAGCTGCAGCTTCTTCATGCCTTCAGCCTGGACACCGTTCAGCTTTTTATTTATGACCGGATACAGAGGAGGAACTCCTCACTGTCAACATGAACACATTTACTCTGCAAATATCACCTGATTTTTTTTTTATCAGTAACGCAGCCCATTATATTTATAGCATAATTTAACCACCTGTACAATCAATCTGGTAATTCTTCCCTGTATGATGATGTTTTGTGGCATCTAACAAAGCTGCTGTCAGCTGATAAAATGGTTCTTCACAAAGATCTCCTCCCACACTGGATTTCATTCAAAATTATAGGGTTTTTTGACAGTTCTCTGGACTGAGTGCTATTTAATTTTCCAGTAAGAAATTGTCCTCAAGCTGTCTCCCTTAAAACAAACTCAGTGTCTTTGTTGGACTGAAAGGAGGCTTCATTCATCTCTGTAGGTGTAAACATGCCCCACCCCCCTGATGACCCCATCAATGACCTGTAGGACCAAAGAGATTGAGGATTTGTCTGTATTTGTTTAGTTAACAGGGGTATGTTTTCTTTTTCCTTTGTTGTTTTTTTAACTGTACTTTGAGTTTTTTTTCAGCTTCAGAAAGAATTCCAAAACTTCCACCAAACCTCAGCCAAAATTCTGATGTTTTTATTGCCATACAGCACTACTGTTTCGCCACTCTCTTAAGGTAAAGTTTAAATTGCAAAAGCAACAGTTTCCCTGCAAAGGAAATGGTGAAGTATCTCGGAGTTGCCCTGAAGCCACATTTGTGTCTCATGTGGCTGAAAATCCAAAACCCAGAAACCACCGGCAGTGTCGGATTTAAAGAGTCAACACTGCGGTCGTAGTCCTCCTTGAGCCGCTGATGGATGATCCTCCACTGAGGGCTTTTAAACAGGAAGGTAAACACTGCATGAAGTGTTTAAGAGCAGCTCTGCCACCACAGTCCCGCCCACACTGTCTGAATGACAGGTGACCTTGAGGCAGAAGCAGCAGCGATGAGAGATGAGCAGTGAAAATGAAGAAGGAGATTAAATTAAAATTCTCCCTGAGGAGCTCCAAGTTCCTCCTGAATCTAACTGTTTATATGTGTTTATCATCTGTCTTCTGGGTTTAATTTTCCCACAGAGAGGAAAGTAAACATGACATGGAAGAGTGGGATGTCTGATTTTCCCAGCAACACATGAACTCAGCATGTCTCATAATGCCAAAAAAAGGAAGAAACACTCAGATCTGAATTATTAAAATCAAATAATCTGAGGATGTTTGGATCTGTGATGAGCTGCCCACCTAACTTCAGCCAAATTTTGAACAGTTTGAACAAAAAACAAAGCCAATAAGTTAGGAAATGAATCTTATAGTTGATGAGAAAAGTTGTTGATCTGTTCACTAAACTTCAGCCAAATTTTAATTCACATTAATTAATCATCTGTGGCAAAATACCTTTCATGTCATCACAAATATATTGAGAAGATCAATGCCAGACTCCAGGCAAATGTTGGCCATTTTTTAAACACACTTCAAAGGTAACGCCCTTTCACTCTAATTAGAATACAAATGAAGCTCTCACTGTTGGTAAGATATAAAGAAAACCACCCAGAAGACAAAAAAAATAGACCAAACCTTAGCCATATATGGAAGCAAACCTCCATGTTTTTGTTGACTAAGTATGTTGATGAGATACACAGAGGCTGGAGTAAAGTTAATGTTGCTCTACATTTATCAGAAAACTTCTGAAGCTCTGACAGTTTATAAAATGAGGAAAAGTATCCAAAAGACTCCCAGCAATCTTCGGTCAAAGTTTAGATGTTGTCACCACAGTACAAAGCCAGTCAAGGTCCCACATTGGATGAGAAAATGGTCTTTACATGTTTGGGTTCGTTAGCCCTGCGACAGACTGGCGACCTGTCCAGGGTGTACCCCGCCTCTCGCCCTATGGTGGGTAGGTATGGATGTTTGAGTTCTTGTTGTTGATCTGTCAACTAAACTGCCGGCAAATTGTAAGGCATTTCCATCAATCATCTGGGGCAAAACCCCTTCTCACCAGAAATCTATGCAGAAGACCAGTGCCAGACTTCTGGCAAAATTTGGCAATTTTTACCACACAAGACTTGTAGAAATCGTCTGTCACTAGGATAAAAGGTAAGATAAGATAAAAACATTGTCATCACATGGGTAAATGGGGCCTGTGCACCAAATGTCATCCATATTTGGGCGTGTATTGAAGTAGTATCTTAATGACATACACAGAGAGGCTGGAGCAAAGTGAAACTTCACCAAACTTCAGCCAAACTCTTGGTAATTTTAAATACAGTACAAAACTATTTCTATCCATTTCCAGCAGAATGAAATGAAGCTCAAAGCTTGAGACTTGAGTGGTGAAGATTTGAACTACATCCAAAAGCAGTAAGGTCATTTGTGAACAGCCAAATTTGGTTGATTTTAAATAAAGTACAAAGCTAAACTCTCTACACTCTCATCACAAAGCTCTGAAAGCTGAGAGGACCTTAATAAAAACACCCAAAGGGCAAAAAAAAAAAAGTCGAGTATGTTGTCAGTTGTCCTCCTGATTCCAACCAAAGTCTTCTATTTGTGCCAACATACAGGGAGAGCCTTGAACACTTAAAGAAAAAAGAAGGGCTCTCACAGAAAAGATCACCACCAAACCTCAGCCAAATTCAGTGGTATTTAAGTGTTTGATATTGCCAATATGCATAGCAGTTTGGGCCCAGGATTTATGTTTCTCTACTTCTCTCACTAAAGGAAAACCATCCAAAAGACCCTCATCAATCTTCAGCCAAATTTGGTGAATTTTTGTAAACATACTACAAAGCCAATATCTCTCATCAGATGATAAATGGGCGTTCCTGCTTGAGGAGAAAAGTCCTCATTATTTTGGTCTAAATGCCAAAAGCTGCTGCAATCATTTAGCTCAAAATCTGCTGGAGTGCAAACAAACTCATCCTGCATGAAAACTGGTGTTGAAGGATGACTTTCAGCAGGTTTTCTGTTAACCCTCTCACTGTGGCCAATTATAGTATGCACCACACCATTACAACTTTTAGGGCTTTCTTGGCATGATGGGATAAAAATTCTTGGGCAAGCTTCAGAAAAAGGATCAGAGCCACCTGCTGCTGTCGCTGTGAGATTCCTCTGCTTCTCAAAGCTTCTCACGTTCTGCTTTTCCCAAAAGTATTCCTACAGAAACTCTGTTTCCCACGAGTGTAAAGGTTTAGACATGGAGGTTTGTTGGTCACACACATGCAGAAACAAAGGCTCCAGAACCAAACAACACCAAGTCTGGGTTTGGAACAGATTTAATCCTCAGTCCTCATGAACCTGTTCTTAATGTTTTAAACAGACACTAATACGTTCAGGCTTTCAGACCTCTAGGCAAAATATTTGGGGAAAAAAGTACAAGGTTGAACATTGCCTAACTTACATTCAATCATTTACAGGAAACTTTTAAGGAAATTCCTAAAGATCTGCTGCTTTTTAGCTGTAAAGAACATCTCCATCAACACGTTGGTACTAATTAAAAGCAAATGGAAAATGTAAATGTTTTTAAGAAAAACATCATAAATACACACATACTGCAAATATAAAGATATATGTATGGGTCTTACCCATCTCTGTCTCGTAGGGCTGTCCATTTTCAGGCAGCTGAATGAACTGTTTGGAGAACATGCTGCTGCCATAACCCAGAATATAACCCTCCAACTTTACATCTGGACTTGGACGTACAAACTTCATCACGATGGTGTCGCCGGTGGCATTGATCCGAACCTTCATGTTCTGACGACGCACTGTGGAGGAAGAGAAGGAGAAGGCTTTTGACTAAACAATATTGATACTGAGATCAGATTTCAACATTTCAAAGCCAAACTCTGAGTTACTAAGGCCTCAGTCACACAGGCCTAGTGACAGACGATGACCCCTGGCAACCTGTGGATGCTAGGGATGATAAGTGGCTGGTGGACATTGCTGAAAGCCACTAGGCGAAATCAGTCATAAAGAGAGTGCTGCACCAAAAACCTCCTTCTGATTGCTTTGGTCCCTAGTAGATTGCCATGGTCACCCATAGATTTGATGGAAGACAACAATTTGCCTGCAAGCACTTGCTAACTACCGAGTGGCAGTGAAATTTGAAAAGTGCGACACAAACTGGAAAATGAGACCATTCATCTTCAAAGTAAAAGTTGGGCCTTTTGCCTTACTGCTGAAACCAATGGAAACATTTCGAAAGGCAGGACTTTTTCTTTGAAGGCGAAGGGTTTCCATTTCCAGTTTGCATCGCATTTTTCATAGTTTCATAGTAGTTGGCAAATACTTACAGAGAAGCTGACATCATCCAAACAAGCTACGGGCAACCTTGGCAAGCAACCTCCAGGTGGTAACCAACCAGTCTCTGGGCCTGTGTGACTGGTGCCTAAGTGAAACTCTCGAAGTTGAAATTTTAAAGAACAAAATCAGGAAAAATGTGTATATTTAAGTCAAAACAATTTCTTATAACTTAAGTCTTATGAAAACAAAAAGTAAAATGTACGTAATTTAGGACATACATATGAAGAAACCTACATAATAAAAAATTCAAGATTGTCAGCTTTATTTTTTATTTATGCCTATTGACACAAACTTTGTATTAAATTTTACTTTCCAAACAAAGAAGTGAACATAAAGTATTGATTGAGGCCACAAAATGAGGATGTTATTTGGGTAATGTTTCCTTTTCTGACAGTCTGAAAATGAATCTCTGCATCATGTTGTCATTTCAGAGTTTTTGTTTTTCAGTAGTTTTTTTTTTTTTGCATATTGGAGCACCACTGAGCTCCATACAAACCCACACAGCTCACATTAGATCAAAGTGATGATAATTACAAGAGAAACACTTTAACAAATGAGAGCAAACAGCTGGAGGGAAACCAGACATTGAAACAGGAGAATTTAATCTCTGTTGTGCTTTCTGTTTGAGTCAAAGTTTCAGAGTGCCAGAGATCTGGCAGGTCGGCCCATTTTTTCTTAGCTCAAAGAAGCATTATAAACCAAAGTGAGGGCAGACAGGGAATCAAACTCCACACCAGCTCCAGTGTTGCAGAAGAAATGCAAACTTTTACAGTCAAGAAAGTAAGAATTAACAGTTGCTGAGTGACAATTCACATTTTAAGTACAAATTTCAGGAAAAAGTCTAAACCTTATGAACCGAAAGACAAAATATACATTTTTTTAAATTCAAAAAGCGATATATATATATATATATATATATATATATATACACTATATTGCCAAAAGTATGAGTGAATACTTTTGGCAATATATATATATATATACAGACACACGAAGCAGTCAAACTTGGTCCAGCCCACTCTGTGTCACATTTTAATGCAGCAGGCACTCCTTGATGTCTGAAATAGAAACCATGACACTGTAGCCACGTTATCTGCTAATGTATCCAGTGTTAAGGGATGAAATGGAGGAGAAACTTGTTGCAGATGACAGAATGAGTTTTTTTTCCTTACATGTAGTTTACATTTTCAAAAGGTCTATTTTAAAACAAAACAGGATCTTTTCCTAAATCAAACAAGAAAATCTAACTGCAACTGGAAACAAAAGTAAAGATCAACTTTTTCGAATTCAAAGGCAGTAAAAACAATCAAACTTTAGCCTCCATGTGAAAATCCTAGTGACATACGCCTTCATCACACAAAAAAACAGTTCTTATTCCCAGGGTGTCCTTTTATCCAAGACCAAACCTAGTAGTTTTTAATTCCTAAACCCAACTGAGTAATTATTAGTGTCTAAACCTAGCCAAGAACCTAAACAAAATGCAAAAAGGTCCCAAGGGACACAAACCATGGACTCCTGATAAGCCCACTCATGTTTGGCATCCTCAATTCACACAATGTGGATTTTGTAGGTCTATAAAATGGGACAATTTTCTCTTGGTGGCCAATATTGCCACAGCTGGTGCATAAAGGCACCAGTGACAAAGGAGATCTTCTGCATAATGGTGCAACACAGGTGGCATCTGACAAAATGACATTATGTTATGTCCCCGGATGAGAAAGTGTTGGTTCAACAACCTCCATATGTTGCTTTTTTAATCGCATGGTCTTTTGTTGGAGAGAAACTACATTTTCTTTGAGAGGTAATTGAAAATATGGTTTATTTGTTTGAGAACATCATTTTTGGAGTACATGCTGGATTAAATTCCTGATGATGGAAAGAATTTGTAGAGTTTTCTGACACCTATATTGCAAAATGGAGCTGCCAGAAAATCAGTCAAATAGACAAGAATTATAACTGTCACAAATGACATAAAAAGAAGGTAGATGAAATGAAAATGTCCAAAATTATGTGAAAACTCTGGGTTTCCATCCATTTTGTTCTTCTTATCTGAAGTTGGGTTGCAATGGCATCTAGCTAAGCAGGCTATTCGAGACATCCTTTTCCCCAGCAATGTTTTCCAGTTCCTCCTGGCTGCCCTGAGGGAGATCCACATGAGATATATAACTGAGTTTGTCCTCTTGGTCTATCTCATGGTCTCCTCAGAGCTTGGCATGCCCAGAAAACCTGGGCAGGTGTCCAGAACTACCTCAATTGGATGAACAGTGGCTCTACTCTGAGCTCCATCCAGTTTATAACCCATTAACATTGATGTTTCTGATGGGAGGACTGGATGGTTGATTCAGTTTCACTCTGAAGGCACAGTCTGTTTTTTAGGAAGAGTCACGCTTTGATTACATTTCACGGTGAGATGGATATCTCATCTAGGATCCACACTCTGTGTATCCTTGTTTTTCGTGTGCTTTTATGATTTCGCTCATGATTATTTGCCTCTGCTCGAGCAGTTAAATGAGCATGTTTGGCGTCCTGTGGCAGATCGACCTGACCTCTGTTTCTGCAGGGTTCAAACCAGACATCACAGCCCACTTTTAAAACTTTAACAAGGCCAAAATGTTTCAGTCCTGTGGGGTTTTCTCTATAAACCATTAATTTCTCAGGCCCCAGAGCTCTGACAGTATACACACACAGGAAAGCACAAGGAGGCCCAACCTTCAGGCTGTCACTTCACGAATAAGGGACTTTAAACATGCCAACATCAAAACTTAGCATCCTTCAGAGTCAGAACTCACAGACACAATGTGTGAAATATGTGCGTTCAGATTTAACAAGGCTTCCACTTCCTGTGGATCATTATTTCTAATGCTGATACACTCAGAAACTGGAAACACATTTAGAAGCTGCCTGAGAATCAGTCTACTTTTAGGTTTCCTTCAGTATCACAGTAATCAGGTGATAGTTAATCTGAACATTCATGAAACACTGTGAACAGAGAGTCCTAAACAGCCATTTTGACTATATGTGAACAGATTCAGGCTAAAAAGCTCCAACTGTACCCAAAATGGGGCTATTTCATGTTTAGACCCCAAATAATTCAAAGTTTGATCTGGATAATCCTCAAACTAAAACATCTGATTCAGCAGAACTCACTGCTTCTTTAAGTTTTCCACATCAACGTGGAGCTGGTCGTTTTTCCCCCACTTTCCCACCATTTAAAGAGCATTGCTCACTTAAACACAATGAAGCTGTTAAGAGTTCATCTGCAGTTGGTTTTCTCTTGAATCCACACCATGAAAACTCAATGATGAGACAATCACACATCTGACGATTCATCTTCCTCTAAATGCCTTCATGTGGCTTCCTGAGCTATTTGGTCACATTATTTGTGTTCTTGAAGAACTGCAAACTGGTCCCAGCATAAAGAACCTGTTAGGTGGATGTTTGTGATGTTTTCCACATGTAATTACAATCCCCAAGCTCCTCAGTCTTTTAAATGTTTTTGGTCTGTTTTAGCCACAGCAATCCCCCACACAGTCGCTTTAGTAACTGTTCTGGAGCTTTCAGTCGTATCACTGATGATCTTCCTCCTCAGCTAAGAGTTTGTCCACCTGTCACAGCATTGCAGATGACATATCTCAGAGCACTTTAAAGACTTTTTGTCCATTTGATTGATTCCTTAAGAAATGTGTAAAAGTCATTAAAACAATACTTTGGTAAAATTTTAATTTTTTCACCAAACTGCATTTAAATTTTTCCAGTTTTTACTCACATTCCTTCAGCGGCTAAACAGGTAGGAAGGTATTAGGTATTAGGGCTGTTGCAGTAACCATGTAGAGGATATTTCAACCTGAAATATTGATATTCCACAAAATATCATATTTCAGGATTTTATAGGTCTGTAAGGAGGATTTATTTTCAAAAACCTTTAATGAAAAACACTTCGATCTTTAATTATTCCCCCCTCTGTGCAGCTTATTTTGACAAAGAGTCAGAGCTCTGTGGAGCCAAACATTCCTTTAACTCTGACTAGTAATGACTTCATGAATTTCTTTACAAATAAAATTTTAACCATTAGAGAAAAAATTATTCACAGCCGTCCCACAGACGTATTGTTATCTACTGCAACTTTCAAAAATACAGATACTTATTTCGACTCTTTCTCTCCGATTGATCTTTCTGAGTTAACTTCAATAATTATTTCCTCTAAACCATCACCTTGTCTATTGGACCCCATCCCTACAAGACTGCTCAAAGAAGTCCTACCATTAATTAATGCTTCAATCTTAAATATACTCAATCTGTCTTTATTAACGGGCTACGTACCACAGGCCTTTAAGACGGCAGTAATTAAACCATTACTTAA
>VUQI01035454.1:16849-32828 GCA_015106735.1 Paratilapia polleni
GAACCTAAATTGGGTAAAAAAAAAAAAAAAAAAAAGCTGAGCAAATGATGATTCTTTTTCATTTTTTTTCTCTGCTGTGATAGTGGATGTATTGTGTTTAACCCAGTGTTGCAAAGATGTTCTGACAAACTAGTGCACTAGGCAGCTGCGTTATCTGTTAGATACAGCTAAGTACTGGCAGACACCCCATACAAAAGGGCGACTGTTGCTGTGATTTGGCGCTATATAAATAAAACTGAACTGAATTGAAATTGAATTGAATTGAAAAGAGCATAAAGGGAGGGAGGGTAAGTCAGGGTAAAGACATGAAAAAGTCAAGGTAAGAGTGAGGGTGCCTATCTTTGTGTGAGATAGAGCACTATACAACCATATCTATGCTGGACAGACAGTTCTGATAATATCCTGTAGCAAAGCACATCGCAGCACTCTGTTCTCCAGATCAACAGGAATCAGTGAAAACTCTGTCCTGGTTTTAACTTGTCAGGTCTGTAGCAGTCCTGACAGAGCCATCCTTCCCCTTCTGCTAAATGCTCATCTAACAATGCTCAGAAAATATGGCCATGTCCAAAATTGCTCCCAAATTGCTATATACTGACAACACTATATTTACTGCCTGATATGAGTGCCCAGTTTTAGGGTGGATACATTTATCAACAATATACTGTATAGTGCCCTCAAAAAGTCTTCATTGGAACAAAAATTTCTTTCTGCTAAGAATATGCATAGTACCACATTTTATAGAAGAACAGCTAACAACTATGATGCAAATGGACAAAAGAGTGTCACGAATTTCATTTTACTGCTCACTGAAATATTCACTGTCCATCATACAGTACAGGGAGTAGTGAATGCGTGACTCTGGACACAACATTTATTATGTTTAAAACACTAAAGCCCACTGAACTAGCTACAATTATATTTGTGAATTTATGGCATTTTGTTGTCACATGACTGCACTGTGAGGGGAATAATAGTGGAAAACTCTGTATGTTTGCAGCTGCAGTGCAAAGTAATTTCTGGAAAGTGAAAGTGTTAAAGTAAAGGTGGTTACTGGTCGGTACAGCAAACTATAGTGCTCATACTTTTAAAAAGATTTTGTTTTTGGGATTTAGCCTTTATTCTACAACAAGACAGTAGAGGAGACGGGAGAGAGAGTGGTGGGAATAACATACGGGAAACAGCCTGGGGCAGAACTGAATCCAGGCCCCTGTAGTAATCTTCTGGCACATGGGTCGTCTGCTAAGCCCGGTGAGCTAAACTGGCACCCTAGTGTTTGTAGTTCTTGTAAGGAATAAACATGGTCATGTTTTAACCATTTTTGGACAATAATGGAGCTCTATGGAAGAACTAAATCTGACTTTTGATGCACACACAATGTCTATTTCCAAAATAAAGGAAATCCCCTATCCTATTCTTTAAGATTTAACATTTTTTTCCCCATTTTTTTATGGTTGATCTTTAAACCATAGTTTAACCTCAAGTAAATTTTCACTTCTAATTGAAGATCGCATTGTGGCACTCCTTCCACCTCTGCCTGCACCTTCTATGCAGAAAGAGCAAAATGTGAAAGAAAGAAAGGGAGAGAAATTTTCTGAGGTTACTTTTGAGAAGCGGCAGAACTGAGACCAAAGTGAAAGATGGGAAGAAATCAGAGGGGGATTACCGAGTGAAAAACACATTCACTGAATAAACAGGATCAGAGTCGGTAGAGAATAGAGAAAATGTCTTGCTCTCTTTCTCTCTCAGTGTCTTTCTTTCTTTCTTTCTGTCTCTCTCTGGGTGAGTGTGTGCGCCGCTTGGGAAATGCAGCCTATATAGTGTATCAAAACGACATCAGAGACATGGTGTGCCACACATGCAGATGGTACGGAGGAGAGAAACGGAAGCAGAACTTCACACACAGCAACACTCAGCAGTGTTACAGTGCCGACTGACTGACAGTTACAGTCGATTGTTATGGGAGCATTTCTCACAGATGGAGGAAAAGGCTTGTTTGTGGTGGAAATCCAGATGTGAGTGTGATGCAACATGAGCTCCTTGTTGTTTACACATTACTAATTCAGCAAACTCATTTTCATATTGTCAGCTGGGCTGCTGTGTAAAGAGCGCCACAAACAAACACAAATACCAGCAGTGACACACTGCTGCTGGGGTTGTTACCATACACTCACCTTGAGTGGCGATGAAGTGGTTTGATCGCTGGTAGCCCTGTGGGACAGAGAGCGGAGAAAAGAAAAAAAAAAGAAAAAAGAGATGGGAGAGAGTTAATAATTACAGGAATACATGGTAATGTGAGACTCACGGACCTCTAACTCTCATTCCTCTCTCCTATCCATTCTCCATTTTCAGCATCAAGTCATCTCTTATTCATCTCAGGGCTGGGCGTGATGTCAGCGTTCTGCTAAATTTCTACTCCGCCTTTCACTGAACATCTCTCTGAGAGAACTAATGTGCATGTGAGCGTGTTTGACCAGCCAAAAATTCTTTGGACTCTTTTTGGGCCCTGGCTCGGGGTGAAGAATCTCACTTGAATTATAATGCATGGAGAAATGGTATTAATTCAAGTTTCTCTCTGCCTGTCTCAGAGCCAGGTCATTCATTGCAGAGTGAGGGAGCTGCATTTCAAAGGCGCCCCGGCGTGTGGTGCTTTGCATGCAGCCTGGGCTGCTGATCAAAGGTAGATTGACAAGTGAGGGATCTTCAGCTCTGGGAGTAATTCTACCTGACTGACACTGACTGATCTGACTGTCTCCTTTCTGCTCTGCTTGGCATTAGTGCAGTTATGATACAGTGTGCACGGCCTGGAAGGCTATTAGTGGCGTCCTGGCCCTCCACCAGGCAAAGACCTGTGTGCTGAATGCAAAGCAGCCGAGCATGATAGATCCCTAGAATTAAGATTAGTGCACTCTCTCATCACTCACAGGTAAAGTGATTTCAGCTGCTGTATTCAGTAAACATTTGTACAAATACTGTACAGACACACACAATGTGCAGTCCCCTCAAGCTCATATACATGTATGCACTACTGAGCCAGGCAGGAACACAAATTACATTCCATAACCGTCACGCCGGAGAGGAATGCTGAGATGGATGGTCATCGCTATGAAAGAGTGCAGCGACCCCCAATCCCATGAGCCTCTGTTGCTGAGTTTCCCCTGAGCTGACCAGTTTCCTGTCTGTCACCTTGGCAACCACAGTTTCCAACAGCAGGCAAGCAGAAAAACATGAAGCGATGTGAATTCACAATGGACTAAAAAGAAAAGAAAATGTAAAGACATGCAGACTCATTTTAGACGTGGAACACTTATCAATTCCATCACAAAAAGACAGAAAAACAATTCTCAGTTTGTTTTGCTTTGACAAATTTGGCTCAATCGAACTACAACCTGTGACAAGGAAATCCAGACCTCAGTCTATGTAAGTAAATGAGCTCATATCCATCGTGCATCTCAGAATTGCTTGTGCAAGAATCCTGCAGGAACTTTAATCATCCTCACTGATAGCAGCGGAGGCCGTCAGAGGGAGTTTTGAGTCCTCCTCTGAGAATAAATGTAGCTTTCTGTTCCAGTTAAAACTGTGAGCTCAACCAATTCATAAGACTCAAACCTTCATTTGAAAAGCCACTGCATGAGAACTGAAATAACAGAAAGAGTACTCTCACCAGTGGGTGTACGACGAGCTACATTAGCACAAAAAAAAGCTAAAAATATATTTTACCAAATCTTACAAAAGTTACACATATTATATTTAATGCTTTGCTATTGTATTTTAGATTCGAGGGGACACAAATTATTACTTTTTAAAAGAAAATTGCAAAAAAAAACCCATCCTGTGGAGTTCTTTGTGTAGAAGGAGCAATTACTGTACATCCCACTCAAAAGCTGCCACATGATGTTTGCACCAATCTTATTATTATTATCTTCCAAAAAAAAACTCTCAACATGTACACTCCTGTGAACATCATTTTCCTCCTGCTGGCATTGGTAAATAGGAACCCTTTCCCAGAGAAAATTAATTATTTCTTTTCACTTTAATCATACGGGTAGTAGCAAAGTGTGTAGCACTTGGCCAGTTAGAATCCATTTCCTACTTTTGCATATGTGTCCTGTTCTCACTAGTATTTCTAACAGCAAAACTGCATACGCCCATCACTCTGTGCAAAGCTTTCATGCACGGCTGAGAATTCTGACATGAAAATTTTTGAAAATGGAAGAAAGTATCATTGTCCATAATCTTACGCATGTTGGCTGAAGTGTCTCCTCTGCTAAAGAATAATCATGTGGAGTAATTAGCCAGTAGATAATGAATGAATTTAATAAATTTCCACTTGCTCTTTCAAAGGCATTGTTTCTCAAGATATCTGGCAACTTTTAAGTCCCCTTCAACAACTTAAAGAAACATCAATAAAGATACAGTGTCATGAAAAAAGTGTTTGCCCCCTTCCTGATTTCTTAGTTTTTTTTGCGTATTTGTCACACTTAAATGTTTCAGATCATCAAACTAATTTAAATATTAAACAAAGATAACCCAAGTAAACACAAAATGCAGCTGATTTCATTTATTAAGGAAAAAAAGATATCCAAACCTACCTGGCCCTATGTGAAAAAGTAATTACCCCCTAAACCTAATAACTGGTTGTGCCACCCTTGGCAGCAACAACTGCAATCAAGCGTTTTGATCTGAAACATGTAAGTTCAGAAGAAATCAGGAAGGGGGCAAACACTTTTTCACGACACTGTATAACAGCTGACTACAAATCTAGCAACATTTTGATATTTCAACTTTTCTTGAGGAGCATCATTAATATGTTTAAATAAATAAAAAGTGGCTATCTGGACTGTGTCCAGTATGTAGACGGGAAAGGCAAAAGCACGTTCAGTCAAACAATCAGCAGCCAGACAGATGTAATGATTAGCTGTCAACCAATCAATGAACCTCACTGTTGTATAGATAATTATATCTTTATTTTTTTCCTACAAAACAAATATTTAAGTTACATTTAACTTGACCCTCCATTTACTTTTTAATCCTTATCTAGCTATTGCTACAGTGGGGCTTGAGCCAATCCCAGCTCATCTGACACTGAGTTAGAGGCAGGTTGCCTCCTGGACAGGTCGCCACAGGGTTACCACAGAGAGACAACAAGTTCACTGTGATATCCGCAAGGTAACTCTAACTGGCAGTTAGCTTCAGTTGTTATCTGTTACTCATAGATATATACATGTAGATACCACACTGATTGCTGTTGTTCACTGGAACAATGCATCAATGCAGCTGCCCTATTGTTCAAGGGGAGGCGAGCCCCCTAATGCATGTATGGCTATGTAGGTCTATACACAATTACAAGTCACCATTACTCACTTAACATTTTATTTTAAGCAGTTTGATTACAAATGCTAGAAGTGTATTTATGATATGGCATATTTAGGTTTCATTAAGTTTAACATGCAGGTCTTCATATTAAAATGGTTATCTTAAGTTATCTTAAGATATTGTAAAATAACTTCAAAAAGCAGCACAGAAGTCTGGTATTTTATACAGGAATGGGTCAGAGACCATAGTCAGACAACCTGACCAAGAGGGCGGAGGCAGAAATGCATCTCAGAAGCTGCATCTATTTGTACATATCTATGACAGGCAGTTAGAAAGCCTGCTATTTTGGTGCACTTTTGTGGCTTGCTAGTGCTACCAGGTTAGCTTTTTTTGGCTTCCTAGCAATTAGTCACTGAGCATCAAGCCCACAGCAACACTGATTTTGTGAAGACATTTTGTTGTGTCCCTTTCTAGTGTGATCTCACACCTACTCTCTTACTCTGAGATGCCTGATAAATATGGGCCCCCATACTGGTGAAAAAGCAGGTGTTTTTTTCATAGTTCACTGTCACTGTATATATTTACAATGCCTCTTGTCATATTGTGTGTATAAACATGAGCTTTGACCTCATCTTTTCTCCTGTGTAGTATACTATCAGCCCTTTTATAGGACAGCCTGATGTTAAGCAAGAGCTCCAGGTGAGCATTTCACTATGGATGAGACTGCCATGGTCAGTTTGGGAGAAAAAAAATAAAAATGCAGGGGAAAAGTGATGGCTAAGGGTGGAAAGGCTCAGCAGCTTAGAGAGGAAAAGAGAAGGAAGATCTGCCAGAAAAGAAGAAGAAAAGCCATGGAGGGCTGGCAGGGAGAGCCGGAGGGGGCAGCATGAAAAGAAGAAGATGGAAAGACGAAGAGAAGCAAGATACTTACTTCCCTGTTTATCCGAATCTAAGAGATGCCAAAAGGTTGAAAACAGGGGAGGGTGGAGAACAGAGAGAGATAAAGAAGGAAAGTAGGAGAGGAAACAAGAACTAGTTATTGTGATTAAAGACCAGAAAAAGAGAGTAATGAAATGGTTAGAAATCAGCTTGCACAGGGGACCTGTGGAGAGAATAATGTTCAGAAACCTTCAATTCCCATGTTTGTACAATAAACTTTTGTTTTATAGGAACCACAGTCTTTTAGTCTTTTGTCTTATGAAAAGAGAATGGGCAGTCCAATCATCTTCAGCATGTTACCTCTTCACTTAGAGTGTTGAAAAGTGGCAAAAAAAAGATAAAGGATTGTGGTTCCAGGTCTTCATCTGAGGGCAATGAAGATACAGTTATCCAAGCTGTTAATAACATAGGTGACACTTTAATCAGTGAACATATTCTCCTAAAGTTGCAGTGTATTCAGAGATTCTTTAGGACTTATGAGCATTCTGGATAATTTTATATTCATAATTTGTGTGAGAAATAAAATGTAGAGGGTGGAGTGGAATATGCCATAACCACAATTTTTTTCCTAACTTTCCTTCTTAATAACATAGCTGTCCTACAATAGTACACCGCTACTCAAAAGTTGAGTTGATAGTGAACCGTCTAATGTAAGGAAGATACCAGTTTATCACAGCTTCTGTCTTATTTTTGTGGTCAACTATTGCTGAGATCTGGGAACATGGAGACACTGCTAAAAAGTTAGATGCAGCAATAAAGCTGAAACTGTCTGAAAGTCAGAGTTTATAATAAAGCAAAGCATTTAGTCAGACTCATCTGACTAAACTGAAGTCATGTAATATTTTCAAAATCTCAATTGTAAGTTGAGCAGTTACACAAAGAAATCTATCATTGACTCAAAGTTTAGACTCTGATTCTAATTAATGACAAATATCAAGATATCTCTGTCACTATTTTTAATAACAGCTGGTTGGCTCTTAATGTTTGGAGAAGCTTGAGTCAGTTTCACTAGTCAGGAATTTATATCTCCATGGCAGTAAAAACATGCATCACATTGCTAGGCTAAGGCTAAGAAATGTAAAATCCAGAAAATAAAATGTAACTCTTTTGTGTCAATACTGTACAGATGGGGTTTGCCTTTTGGGTTTGAAGATAATATTTAGAAAAAAAGATGTTGAAAAAAATAATCAGGTCTATGTAGAATTAGAAACCAATTAGTTTCCAAATTAAACCACTTTATTTGGTAAATATAAAACTGAGATCTCACAAAAAAAAAATAAAATAATAATAATAATGATAGTCCCTCAAACCCTTGGTAAACAGTGTTGCAGTGCCAATGTTTTCATCACTGTCATGGCAGTTTGTTTACAATCTGGGTTATTGCACTTACTTTTTTGCAATATTGCTCCAGTCTAAGTTCTCAGAAATAAACTTGTTATGTACTTCATTATTGTTTGCAGTGCTTTTGCAATTTGAGAAAGCCAAAACAGCTAAATTACATTCTAAATTATGTAGCTGAAAGTTGTATATACTAAGTTGATGAAACCAGAATTGTTCTTTAATGGTACTATAAGTACCACACAGGAGAATAATCTTGGTCAGATTGCCTTCCCCAGGTGACACACTATGATAATATATTGAGGTGTTTTTTTTGCTAAACCAGAATTTTCTCTCATTCAGACAAATTAAGCTTTTTTATTGGTTTGCTCAGCCATACTCATACTCACATTTTATCGAAACCGTTACTGGCATCATATCCTGAGCGCCTAACAGAATATGCAAAGTTCCTTGAGTTTTAATCGCATCTTTTGGTGTCAGCCTAGATGGCAAAAATGGTTCATCTGAAGGTTTTACACAAAAATGTCATGTCTTGCCACCCCTGCAAAATTAAAGATATGTGAACCTGCATGTGAATGAGTGGAGAGGATACTAAACTTTTCAGTTTAACCTTTAAAAAAAGCAGTGTTCCATTTATTCCAGCCTTGGTCTCTTCCATGAATCATTTGGAATCATTTCACTGCAGTGTTGTGAGCCAGGGGTCTTGGCATGACATGCAATTGGTGCTGTAGCCCGCACAGTTAATGACACAAAGGTCCTTGGAGCACTCATTCTAATGGAGCCATCATGAAGCACTAAAGGGGATGAAGTGGCCACACACAAAACTCTGAGCTTTAACCAATGGCACTCACATATGCTGAGTCAGGCATCCAGTACCACCAATGTGGCCCTTTCTATCCGCTTTACATTTCCTTTTGTTCAGCAAACAATCACTGAAACAAAGGGTGTAATACAGCAATCAGAGACCATAAAGGCTTGTGTTAAATCTGAAATTAATACTTCAGTCGACTGCACAAAGGAAAGAATGTTGAGAGCTTTTTCCCCTTGTAGTGACCCTTCCATTTTGAGTGAGCAGCAGAGCTCACAGCCTGCGCTGAAGGAAAAGTGACTGTCCTTCAGACACTGTTGCGCCATCTAATGCAAAGCTGCAGAGATTGGATCTCAAGGGAGAGTAAACTGCTACTAGGGCTGGCGAGGCTCCCCAAGATACTCACTCGAGCTGAACTGTAGGTGAGATCACAATATCTGAAAGTATATGAAAGGATCAGCAGAGTTATATTGGGTCCAATTTCAATGTTCAATGTCGCCTTACAAAAGCACTTGGGCGAGGCTGCTGCTCAGAGTTTATGGGCTCTTGTTGGATCTTTGGAGATACTGATATAAAATCTCACCTCAAAGCCTACATGTACTAACACGCATAGATGTAATGCTATGTTGTGGGTGTAGTCATTAAACGATAGCTCAGACTGAGTTAACAGGATGTGGAGGTGTCTGCTGGTCAAGCACTGGGTCAACAACAACAATAAAAGACAACTAATACGAGCTGCTGAGGCAGAGCTGTGGGATCAGTAAGGACAGAGATGTAGAAGTATGAGGCGAGGCAGAAGGAAAAATAAAACTACAGGTAACTTACATCTATGTAGTTGGCATTGACATAATCGGAGCTGGGGTCTGCAAGGAGGGAGTGAAGCTTGACTCGATGCCGATCATCTACAATGCACAAAACATGAAGACCTATCAGTATTTTATTGTTTTAATGTTTTAGTGTTTTAATATTAAAAGAGCACATATCAGCAGATCTCTCTCAATCTCTCAATTTTCAAAGTATTGAGTACTAATTATTAATAGCACATTTATCTTTTGCAGTTTGAATGTTGATTTGTACAACTAATAAAATTTGTGAGAGTTCAGGTCAAACTTCCTGGGTCAAAGCAAGCTACTGGTAAGATAGTAATGTGTCTGTGCTACAGCAACCCAAACTCAGTGCTTCCCACACATACACTATATTCAATGATTTATTTTCATTTTTTCATCTCTCCATAACAATGACTACTCCTCGCTCTTACTTTGAAAGTTCAGTCATTGTTTAGCAGCTAAATCCAGTTCTTCCTTTCAATGTTTCCCTACAGGCAGGTTGCTCAGGTTGCTGCTGTGGTGGTTCTCTCTGTCATTCATCTGTTATATGTGCAGCAACAGTAGTCCTTGTTTTGCTCCGAATATCCACAAGAGAACCCACAAATGGTGCAGAATTGCTGCCATTACACTGAGCTCACTGAGGCTGCAGAGCAGAACGGGAAGTACCGTCACCAGCTGCAGTCCTAGATAGTGGAATGGACTCTGGTTCAACAGTAACAATGGCAATTACTGTTATAAGACTGTTATAAGACTGTCTTGATGCATGCTCAATAATCCAGAAATCCCAGAAAGTTGATTGTGTTCATGTGGAGGAAGCGTTGGACTTTGTGGCGAAGGTGAGAGATGTCATTATGGACACAGATGAAACAACAGTCTCTTATGATGTTATGCCTCTCTTCACTTGTGTTCCAGTTATCAAAGCAGTGGAGGTAGTTCATAAGAAATTACAGGATGACCCCACCCTTAGCAACAGGATCACCCTCAACACCAACCAAGTGTGTCTGTTCTTGGAACTGTGTCTTCAGTCCACATATTTCACATACAAAGGCTGGTATTACAGGCAGAAATATGGGTGCGCCATGGGTTCCCCAGTTTTATCTGTTGCGGCTAACTCGTATATGGAGGAAGTGAAGAAGAGGGCTCAGATGTCCTATCCTGGAACACCACCGAGCCTATGGTTCAGGTATGTGGACGACGCCTGGGTGAAAATCAAATCTCTGTCCACCAAGTTAATGTGAAATGTGGTGCGTCCTAACACATCAAGTTTACCATGGAAGATGACAGGCTAGCGTTCTTAGACTGTGAAATTACCACTGGTAATGGGGGACATTTGAAAGTTAATGTGTATCGCCATCCACTGGAGCACAAATTGGGTGTCATCAGGACACTACAGCACAGAGTGAACACCATCCCAACTGACACAGCACCCAGGCAAGAAGAAGAACACCATGTCAAAGAGGGCCTGAGTAGATGTGGTTATCCCAGCTCGGCATTTATTAAAGCAGGTAGGACGCCTTATGAATGTTCCAGGTGATCCAGGAGAGAAGGAGGACAACCGCTGCCTAAGTGAAAACCTTTGGTGATCTCTTACATGTCAGGAGTACTGGAACTGCTGAGATGCATGTTTTCAAAACACCACGTCTCGCTGGCTTTCAAACCCCAAAACACGCCGCGTCAAATATTGGTCCACTCCAAGGATCAGGTCCCTCGGGACAAACAGAGTAATATAGTGGACGTGGTTAAATGCCAAGACGACTGCAGTCAATTATACATTGAGGAAACCAAACAACCTCTGGCTAAGCGGATGGCACAACACAGAAGAGCTACCTTCTCAGGCCAGGACTCGGCAGTCTGTTTACACTTACAGGCCTTTGGCCACTCTTTCAATTATGTGCACATCCTGGACAGGGAGGAACGCTGGTTTGAGCGGGCACTCAAGGAGGCCATTTATGTGAAAAGGGAACAACCATCTCTGAACCGAGGGGTGGCATGAGGGTACATCTTTCACCATCTTACAATGCTGTGATTGTAGCCATTCCCCAACTCTCTGTGAATAGTACTCATGGCCATTGACTGAAGAAGTCACTTGGATGAGTGATGAAATGTTTCTCCCACTTAAAACGCTGTGTCCAGATGTACAGAATCAACCTTCTGGGAACTTTCTGGGATGTTTTAGAATTGACTGATGATCAAATGCTCTTATTACTTTTTAATTGGATATTTTTTTCTGGACTACTTTGCCATTCTCTGCAATTACATTTGTGTTGCCTAGCAATATATTTTGCATCATCTGGCATAGCCAGGCAGAGATGCTGCCGCTATGCTCACAGTGGCTGTGTACTCTTGCTCCTTTGCCTTCTAAAAGGAAGAATGAGCAATAAATGCATCCTCTAAGGTATCGTGTTATCTCTCCTTTCCCTATACTATCAGTATTGTAGAAGTGCATTCAAAAGAAAATACAGCAATGGTTTACATGGATCAGGTGGAATCTGGAAATTACTGCAATGTAGCACAGAAGAATTAAGAGGGAAAGCAAAAGTAGTAGAGGAAAAAAATTCCCCTTTGTGACCCCTTTGGAGCTCTGAGCACTTCACTATCACTTGAAATGCAGACTGTAATGTCTACCAATAAGAAGCTTTATGACAAACCCAGGGAAGAAAAGTTACAAAGTCACTCACTGAAATCACTCATAAAGCTTAACATCGCTGTCATTGCACAGCAAAGACTTCTCTCTTGACAGTGAAAACAGCTAAACATTTTAGTCAGGAGCTGCAACTAAACCAAATTTAAAATTGAAAAGGTTTGGAAAAAAAATGAAACAGAATTTTAAAGCAGACTTTTATTGTCTCACAACTGCATAAATGTTATTTCTGAGACTTTTGTATAATTGTTCTGAAAAACATACCTAAAGTAAAGTATTTCATATTTCTCCTCTAGAGGATAACACTTAAAAAACATCATTAAACACAGTTAAAAAAAATCTATTTTAATTAATCAAAGCATAATGACATATTTAACAAGAATCAACAGCCATTCTATTAAAGCAGTTAAAGCAATTATTGGGCACTTCTGGCTGACTCGCAGGATGTAGGCAGTAGTGTTGTTAAATGGTGAGCTACTTTACAATATATGTATAAAAAGCTATTAATGCTAAGGTGTGCTGTAGCCTACAATTAAAATAAAAAAAACAAACAAACAAAAAAAAAAACTGCCAAGCCACAGCACCAATATCTCAACATGTTGGCTCAATACATAAATACTTACGACTTAGCAGGCTATCGTGCCTTCCTTTGGTCTTGTCTTTCTTTTTTGTAACGTCCCATCCATCGAAAAAACTCTGCATATTAAAGACAAATAAAAACTTTTGAGAAACAAAAACAACAGGCAGGGGCGATGTGTCTTTGGTACATCTTGACACTCACAATGGGAAAAACTTATGCACTAAATTATGCGCTAATGCACTCCAAAGTGTTACCCTAAGGTCATCTTAGTAGCTTCAGTATTATAGCATCTTGCCAAGTCATCAACAGACATCTGCCACAACATAGTGGGGAGGGACTGAGGCTGCAAGATTACATGCAGGCGGCGCTGAGAGGTGGCCTTGGGAAGGAGAAGGCGGCCCTCTGCAGTCATTCTCATTCTAAACGCAGCGTGAAACTCGCTGCTTGAAGAAGCTGTTGCTATATAATACCTCAGTGTTAAACTGCTAAACTTGTGACAGCTGTTTATGACACCCATCTACTAAATCTGCTGGTGTGGCGAGATGAGTCATTGAATCTAAATCAATACTATAAGCAGAGCAAAAAAAAACGTGGGCCTGACGTGAGTGGTGTCATATTCTTTTGCATTTTAAAAACTAGCCTGATCTCTCTGCTGTATCAATAGGCACATTCAGGCTCTCGTACTGAAGCACGCTGCCTCTCATCTACAGCAGACCGATCCCTGCTAGGCAGGGGTGCCAAATTGGTACCACCTGAGATCATAGCCGAGCAGGAGAAAGAAAGCTAATCAGAGGATTATATCTGCCACTGACATCGGTACTGGTAATGCCTGGTCTAATCCTGCTTAACAAACCTGAATTTGTCTTTTATTTTTTTGGAAACAACATTCTGTTGACCTTCATGGAGATTTATTTCTGCACTCATATACTCTCAGATAAATGGAACACACTCTCTGCTTAAGAAAATTGGTCGGAAATGTCAAAGTATTTCTCTGTGGCATTACATATTCAGGACTAGAATAAATAAAGATAAAGCTCAGAAATAGTTGTAGTATTTAATGAGATTTTGACAGTCGAGCTACATCTCCAGGAGAGTTTCAATGTGATTATATGAGGTTTGACTGAGTCTTCTAGTGCAACAGTGGCTAAAACATGAGTAAATGCCTCCAATGTTCACTGAAAGTTCACCAAAAATATATTGGAAAACCTGTTGACAGAACAAAAAAATGGTTTAGGGACAGACTGGAAGGGAATAAAACTGCTTTTTACATGAAAAACCTTAACCAGCCCACAGCAAACTGTATGGCAAGAGGGACACAGGAGCCCCTCTTTCTTAAAAGGGGCTGCCCCTGAAGTGATACCTTTCTATAAGATGTGGGAATAAATTGAAAAGCTCCTTCAAAAGAATTTCCACATTAAAAGCCAATAAACCTCCAGCAGTGAAAGATGAGGTAGACTTCCTGCTGTTTCTTTAATATTTTGATTCCCATATGTGTTTACTTTATCTCTAGTAGTTAGAAGCTGTGTTAGAACTGTGAAAACGTTTCATATTATTTACATGTATTTGAGTATGTGTGATTTCTTTTTGCCTTTATTAGATAGTGATTGTTAGATGATAGGAAAATAGTGTGAGAGAGGGGGGAGGATGACATGAGGTAAATGGCGAAATCAAACCCAGGCCTCTGAAGTTAGGACACAGCCTTCAGTGCACTGTGTGCTATAGGGCATAGGAGTAAATATGATAAATTAATACTTATTGTTTTTCTTATATTTTAAGATTCTGAACACATGAAAATGTGTTAAAATGTGAAAATGTCACTCTTCTCACAAACTTAGACTTAGAGACAATATTTGTTGGTTTGATTTTTAACAATATGTTCATAGAAAAAACTTAAAGAACTCTTAAATAACTTTTTTTAACAAGCTATTATATAATTATACCTGCCCCAGTGAAGAGCAAGTGTCAGATCGGCCATCAGAGCCATGCAGCGCTTTCCTCCTTCTTTATGTCCACCAGTTGACTGCAATTCTAAGATTCAGTACTTTCTTAGTCCTGTGTTTATCTCCACAAACTCCTGAGGGAAATATGTGACTTTTTAGTTGCTAGTGCTCCACTATGTTCACCAGCTATTAGCTAGCTTTATCTGCCTGCTGTTTGGTGGGTTTATCAGAAGTTTTGCTGCCTGCTCGCTGTGGTAGGAAACAGCTAATTAGTCCAGACCTTACAGCCTAAAAAATATTTAGCTAATAAAGCCTAAAAAATTCTGATAGGAACTGCACGGTTGGATTTCTCACAATTAGTTACACCTTTCATTTAATTAGATTGATAGTGAATAGAAAAAGGTGCACATTTTGAAACCACATTTATTATTTCTTTATCAGGAACATGTAAAATGTAAACTTTGGTGGTTAGGGTTCAGATTATAAATTTCTTACTATTAAAATATCTACACAACACCCTCTAATGCAGGGTCTGCATCACATAATTAAGTTGTGAAGGCACTACACTTCCAAGAGAAAACAAAAAGACACAACTTCACTTCTAGGAGGCCGCTACCTGGTGTAGGGAGACAGTTTCTATCCTCCTGTTTATTCACTGACTCTTGTTCCAGATGTTGACTTTCACAACACATACTGTACCCTACCCACACCTAGGGTCTGACTCATTCACAACCCCCCACAATGCCTTGCAACATGTCTGATCAATGGCAGAAGCAGCATGACCCTGTGGGAAATAAGGGTTATGAAGTCTGACAGCAGAGTGCAGGCTGATCCCCTTCATCCTGTTTATTTCTCCAGGCGATGGGGAACCAGACTGAGGAGTGAAAAAGCGTCCCATATATTGATTTTGGAAAGGGGGTGGGGTGGGGAGAATTTGTTGGCCCCTCAGGGGATAGCTTAATGAATCGAAAAAGTGCACCTGGCTTCCTGCAGGTGGAGGTGCAAAAAAAAAAGGACTTATCCCAACTGGTTGATGTGGAGAACGTCATATATTAAAAAGGATTCTGAGTGGAGTAACTTTGGAAAGAGTAATTAGTCCACACAGAAGCAGAAAGTTTGGTATATCTGCATTAACTCTGTCATGCAAATGAAATAAAACACCATTTTACTGCTTGCTCATGAATATTCAAGACTCCATTTAAGTTGTTTGAAAATAGACAGTACAAGTTTGGAATATTACAGAGATGGGGCTCTGCACACTGTAACATATCTGGAATTTTGACAAGATGCCATCTGACATGTGATTCACTTATTTTTCTCTGCTAGAAAGAAGTAAATGCAATTTTACAGGTAAGAGGCCCTTAGCTGTAATTTTCTTGACAAGGGTCTGTTTACCAGTGACTTGTGCTCTGTGCGGGTTCTTCCACCCCAAACTTGTAAAATCAATTTGTTATGGAGTTGGCTTAGTATATGTATGTAGATGTTGACAGGAAACAAAGAAAACAAATACAGAGGCACAATATAATTGAACACTTAACTGTAGGTGTTAGCCCTATCCAAAAAAAAAAAAAAAAAAAAAAAAAGAAAAAAAAA
>VUQI01035454.1:39346-55840 GCA_015106735.1 Paratilapia polleni
CCCCCCCCGAAAAATTAAAAAAAATATTTAAAAAAAAAAAAAAAAAAAAACTCTCTGTCAAGCTTTTTCTTTTTAAAAACTTTCTACCAAAATATTTTATTCATCTCCATCATATACAAAGGAGACAAAAATCTCCGAACAACAACAAATAAAAAACCTGAGGTCACAAGCGCTTTGAGTACACAGAAACTGAGTAGAAAAGCGCTATATAAGTACCAGTCCAGTTACCATTTACCATTTCATTAACTGACTGTATTCCGTTACTGACTGAATTTTTTATTTATTTATTTTTTTGACAATGATAGGAAAATCTGAAGGCCTTCTGTAATTTGGACAAAGTAAAACTGGATCTACCTTAACACTAAATAAGTCACACACAACAGTGTTAATAACAGTGCAGTCAGCGTCGGCTGTCTGTCTCTTTCCTACCGTAACATTAAACGTAAGTAGCAGAATCCTCTCATCTTTGTATCTGGAGTGCAACTGTGACTGGGTCAGAGGCAGAGAAGAAGCACATACTGTGGGAGTTCCTTTCAGTGAAGTGAGAGCCTGCAGAATCATAAAGTCCCACATTCTGAGCCTTTTGTTGACTTCTGATCAGTTCTCTGAAAGAAATGTTCCTCCAACTAAAAACCTTCGGCTGAAACGATGCTGGTAATTTGACTGTTCAGTGTGGCAGCAGAGAGAGGGTTCAGCTTTCAGAATAAAATCTAATCGGTCCAGGAGATTAAGGGAAAACAGAAAAATATATTGCCTCTGCAGCAGCTTCTCTTAATTCATTTGATTATGCTCAAGCAAACACTTACCCTAAGTGCATTTACTTTGTATTTGTCTGTTTTGTCACAATGACTGATTTTTTCAGTTCATGTGCTATAACTGCAGATAAATATTACTTATCTGCTTCATGCTGTATTGACTTAAGAAGTGACCGCACGCTCACCGTTTCTGTCATCTTTTCTCCCCATGTCCTCATAAATGCATTCTCTTTTCTGTGCATTAGTTATTGTGTATGGTGATGGAGTTGCTTTTGAAAATGTCACGCTATCAAATAATATCATTAAAAAATTGAAGCAACGGTTAAAGAAAAAAGTATGAGGGTAAGTAGGGACCTAGATTCCTTTAGGTTAAAAAAAAAATGACATACTGATAATGTTGGTGATACCCCACGTGCCATATATACGCACACACATACACACGCACACAATTGTGTGCAATTTTCAGCCATTAAACACTGCTCAGATATTTCTTAGTATTCCATAATGATGTTCACAGAGCTGAAAGGGTTCCATAATTGTGTATTGACTGTCTTCTGTGCACAAGTTTGCTGCTTGATCTACATGTTCAGACCATTCTGATGCTTCTGAAGAAAAGTGAGTTGATATGTTTTCTTGTGCCATTTTTTGAGTAAAAATTACTTAATCCACAGTACTTAATCTATATTTAAAAGAGTAAATTCGAGTAAACTGAGACATCACAAGAAAAGAAAAGAAAAGAAAAGAAAAACACACACACATTACTATAGGGGGATTGTTCGAAGAAAGTGTGTACTTAGACATACCTGAGATTGCAGCCTGTCCTAATGGTACATTTACATTACCAGGACAAAGTCTCACTCACATATGTGTGGGCTTTCCTACAGTTCAGATTAATCTGTATAGAGCTGCCTGGTGAGAATAGCTTCACAGACTACATTAAATGCTTCAAAGACAGCTCAATCTAAAGCATTTTATATAATATGTGCTCAGTTATGTACACAAACATGGTCGCCATGGTAGTGGAGTGCACTGACAAGATAAGGATCCTCACTCTGTGTTAACACATCCACCAGGCTAATAGAAGTGAAGCCAAGGATGAGGGAAGTTGGAGCTTACACAAGACTGTTTCCAGCTAAAGTGCATGGTAGTACACAAGCAAGCTGGTGCATTACCATGCAAATGATTTGCTGCACTTAATCGCTAGAGGCTGCCCCGAAATAAAGCTCTCAGTGGAAGGTATCAGGAAGGGCTTGAATGCTGTTTCCACGCACTGACATCAGTGGCGTGAATGTTTAGCTTCTCTACAAAGAGAAGCTAAACATGCTTGGCTTGGGAGGGAGGATGCTGGCTCTGTTATCTCACCGAGCTGATGCTTGCTCTCATTCAAGCTGCTATTTCCTTCCAACCCATATGTCAAATTCGCAATGCATGTCTGTCTGTGATGCCATCTGAGCTAGACGACAGCATGAAATCTCTCTCTCTCTCTCTCTCTATGAATCATCTGGACTCCCTATGGTGTTTTATCCAAAGGTGAAAAAATTGTTATTAAGTATGAATGAATCGAAGAAGTATTATTACACTTGTGACAGCAGGCTCTTTATTAACAAGCCACCTCTCGCTGATGAGAAAACAAATAGAGCTGGGAATAAAAGAAAATGCAGAGAAATGTAATCATTTCAGGGTCGTGGGCCTGTCTCGACGTGTTTGGCAGCACAACAGAACATCTCAGTATTTTAACAAAGCGAAGATGCTTCAAATGGAAGTTACTGCCTTCTGCTGAAAAGACGTGTGCATGTGTGTGCGTGTGTGTGTAGTTGGGGGGTGTTTACAGTGAGGCTGGATGCTGAGTTTGGCTTGATAAGCTGTGGATTGGTGGTGACTATAGCTCCTGGCAGACAATACAGCAGCCTGACAGACTTGCCGTAATCACGCAAATCACACTGGGTGAGTCATTCTGCCTTTAGGGCCATATTTAGAAAATGGCTAGCATGGTAAATTTCGTGGCAGTGGTCATCTGCAGAAAAGCCACAAGGTTTAAGAGGGGTGCAGTAAAAATAGTGAGAGGCATGTTTCATCATCATCATTTGTAATTTCCTTGTGTTTTATCAGGCAGGACACATTGTAGGATTTGGGTCGCAGAGGAAAGAGAACAGAAGTATACACATAATGCAGATCCAATAAAAAAAATACAGGCTTTGAAAAAGGCTGGAATTAACTTTAGCATGTAGGTAAATTCAGTGCAAGAGTGCAACAACAGTTACGTCACCATCTCCACTTTTTCCTACAAGACTATTTCACCTTGGCTCAATAATCCAGCCTCTTCCGCTTTGCTGTATTTTTGGTCGATGTCAAGACACAGTCAAGGAAATTCGTAGCTTATATTTATTTGTTTGAAAGAAGTTATGAAACACATATATAACAAAAAAAGTGCAGAAACAAATCCAATTACAGGCCTGGCAAGGTGCTGGAAGTACTTGTATTGTTCTGGTGCACGTAGAACTGTGCAGTGTAATTTAAAATTCCACAGCTCTAATTCCATCAGTACAACAACAGAATCTTACTGCACTCTCCTCTCTGCTGCTCAGAGTTTCTTTTTTAAACACGGTTCACACTTCTGGTTTGCAGGTTTTTTTTTTAATTGTGTTAAGGGACTGTCAGTAAAATTCAGCACTTCACATGATTTCCTTAGCTCAGTGTGCTGTTCATCAGGAAAGATGCAGTGTATTATTTCAGTTATTTGGACTCTAACTTTTAAAAGTCATGCTAAAAGGTTATCCAACACTGTGAAATTTAATTTGCAGAATTTTAAGCAAATTAGGGCAGTCAGTGTGGTGTGGATCTTCTTACACTCTATGATTTATTCACATATTGAATATTGTTTCCCTTCCTGATGACTAACAGGTGAAAAGAATCACTTTTTAAGAAAGCCATGATGATTTCATCACTTAACATATTGGAAAAACACAATCTTTTGAGCTTCAATTGTTTAAAAAAAATGGTCTTGCCCCGCCTTCTTTAAACGCATTTATTGATCAAAAGACTGACAGCGGGATTGGCACCAGGGCCACCACTAGAGGGGACTTTGAGGTGCCTCATAGTCGCACCACATTTGGACAAACTGTGCTGTCAGTAAAGGAAAGTAAATATTGGAATAGCTTACCAGTGACAATAAAGGATTTCTCTACATATCCCGCTTTTAAGGCACATCTCAAACAGTGGCTTCTGGCAAACCAGATCTGTGGTTACTTTTTATTTTATTTTTCCATGATGTGTTGTTTTTGTATAACAGCGTGCATAAATTCTCAAGTTACAGACATCCAGCAGGAACATATTCATAAATCTGCTGCACAAAAACCTGGATACACTCGTGGACACTTTATTAGGTATACCTGTTTTAACTGCTTGATAACACAAATATCTAATCAGCCAATCACATGGCAGCAGCTCAATGCATTTAGGCAAACTGAGGCTACTTTTTGTATGGGCTCACCACATCTGGACAACAGAAGATTGGAAAAATGTTGCCTGATCTGATGAGTCTTGTTTTCTGCTGTGACAGTTGGATGGTATAGGCTTAGAATTTGGCATAAACAACGTGAAAGAATGATTCATTCCTGCCTTGTATCAACGGTTCAGACTGGTGGTGGTGTAATGGTGTGGGAGATATTTTCTTGGCACACTTTGGGCCCCTTGGTACCAACTGAGCATCGTTTAAACGCCACAGCCTACCTGAGTATTGTTGCTGATTGCTGCTTCTAGCAGGACAGCATGTCATGTCACAAAGCTCAGATCATCTCAGTCTGGTTTCTTAAACATGACAATGAGTTCACTGTACTCAAATGTCAGCCACAGTCACCACATCTCAGTCCAATAGAGCACCTTTGGTATGTGGTGGAATGGAGATTTGCACCATAGATGTGCAGCCAACAAATCTGCAGCAACTGTGTGATGTTATCATGTCAATGTGGATCAAAATCTAAAGGGAATGTTTCCAGCACCTTGTTGAATCTGTGAGACGAAGAATTAAGGCAGGTCTGAAGGCAAAATGGTGTCCGACCCAGTACTAGAACGGTGTACCTAACAACACGGCCAGTCAGCGTGTATGGGTGACAACTTAAAAAAATACTTCTACCCAAGTAACTTTCTGTTACAGGGTATCAATATTTCATTATTATTTCCTTACATTTATCCACCGTTTCTCTGGCAAGACAATTCTACAATCTTCATTTTCACAACACTAATTTCAATAGTTAAACATGACATCATTCTGTCGCACACAGTTTATAATTTTAATGAAAAAAAAACAACAAACAAAACTAATTTATGAATGAATTCTTCTTGTTTCTACTTTGCCATTTTCTGTACTTATTGGATTCATTATTCAGCATTTCTCATCTTACAGTAGGAGTTGAAAATACTAGGCAGAAGATATCATGTTATTTTATACACAGAGGAAAGAAACTAGATGTTCATACATTGGCTGCAGTTCTGATTTTTAAGTTATGTCCAGCTTGTAAAACTTTGATCCTGTTCTAATTAAAGATGGATTTAACATTATCTACTACAATTTGGCATCATGTACATTTCCATAGCACTACTGCCAATTATTTCTACTTTGCTGTTTTGTTTTGGGTTTTTTTTTTTAAATCACTGCTGGCTAATATCAGCGGTACAACATTAGCAAGAATGCGTTCAATGTTTCACTGACAGCACCTTAACACGAAAGGGGAAAAAAATAAAAATTGCAAAGCAAAATAAATAGCAACCAATTAGTGAGAACACTTCTGTCCAGGAGATAAACTCAGAGAGCAAATGAAAAGCAGCTGTACATGGTCTCAAGACACTGTGTGGGAAGCACTGCATTGCCTAAATCGTAGCTCAACATAGATTGAAAAAAAATGCAGCATAGAACCAACTGCAATAAGTTAGTGAATAAGAAGTCAGAGCAGAAGAATAATAAGCATGACATAATTATGTTGTTAGACTGAGTGCTAATGCAGAATTCATCAAGAGATGTAGCAAGTGATGACTTCGCATTAACAGCAAACAACATCAGCAGCAATTTTAAAAAGGGAGCAGATCAGAAAACCTTGTGATTAAAATACACAGTTCTTTGGTCAGATATTACTATTTGAAACTACCAGATCGAGAACAAATAAGCTGGTTTTAAATAAAGATCTGCGTCCTTCTATGGCTGAGGTAAATAAAGTATAAATAAACTACTGAAGAATTTATGGCACGAAGCGATTCCATTCAGCTGTCAAACCGATTTTAAGCAGACATTTCAAGAGCTAAATATGAGACTTATGCCTTTCTAGTGGCTGAGCTGACATGAATAAAAACCTCCGCCTGTAGCCGAATGAGGAGTCTTTCAAGATAACTTGATTTTTAATGAACATGTTCTGTTGTTCTGTACAGTTGGGTAATGTTAGGCATATTTCATCTGAGCACAAAAACAAACATTCGCCCACCACTGAGGTGCATTGGCCATCCACTGTAGTTGGCAGCATCTGCATGTGGGAGGACATAAGAACCAGCAGGAATGGTTTTATAGGGACCTCTGTGCCACCTCTGAAAGAAGTTTGGTAACATCAGCATGTCCTCTGCCAGAGTCATATATGCACAATTACAGTACAAAATATGCCTGCAACCCACCTCTTCCATTTAAGTGGCAAGCTTGCAGACAATAGTAAGGCAGAATTCTTTGATGTCACTTCTCATATGAAAGAGTTCACAGGGAAGAGAATGCAATTTAACTGCCACCTTTCTCTGGAGCATTACAAACTTCAGGCATAATTCAGCAGGGAGGAAGGCTGGAAAAACTTCATTTCACCTGCTGTCTCTCCCATTCCCTTATTGTTTGAACTGAGAGCCTTCTATCAGTGTCTGTCTCTCAAGCAAACACTTCTGGTCGCTTCCTCTCTCAGGGAGGGAGGGGAAAAAAAAGGAAACACTGCTGCATTGTGGATTTCAAAGCCATCAGAGCCCAAGAGGGGTTTGCCAAAATGTCAGTGTCAGTGATTCAGGAGGTACAGAATGAGAACAGAGATGCATGTTTGCTTTCACCTTTCCTCAACTGTCTCTGCTGAGGGGAGATTGGCAGGGGAGCTTCCTCCCCGCAGCACCCAAAACAACACTAAGTCCGTGTCAAATATCCTAAGCCTGATCCAGAATAACTGTCAAAGTCCCTGACATGCACCCTGTACCACATTCTTAAAATGACTGAACCACAAAAAAGCCTTGCAGTGGTTATGATTACCTAGAGATTCACATTGACTTATTCACCATTATGATAACAAGAAAGAGACAACTGGCACCCTCTGACTCACCACAATGCTGCTGCTATTGCTGTAGTGTTTTCACAATTCTCAATTTATATAAACTGCTTCCTATTTTCATATTCTTATTTCACTTTATTCTGTAGCTTAATTTGCTGAGAGATGGGGATTCAACACTGCAAGACAGAAGTTTCAATAAAGGAGTTCATGGGGCATCTGCATTAAACAATTCCACAGAAAAATTTATTATATGAACTGTATATAATCATAATGATGCATTCCAGTTTTCAAATAGCTGTCATTGGAATCCTGCATGTGTGGGCAAATCCAGAAGTATAAAATAAATACATAAATATTACAACCCCAACTGAATAAGGTGACAAATGTTAAAGTTATGATTCGTTTTAAATGGTTTGGATAAAAGGTTTCAACTTGTTAAAATGCTGACATATTCTGAGGCAGAAAAAGTGTTCAGATCATTTCCTGAAATCCTCAAAACACACTTCGTTAGGTACAACAGCTCGCTAACATGAATATCAGCCAATCACATGACAGCAACTCACAGCATTTAGGCTTGTAGACATGGTCAAGACGACCTGCTGAAGTTCAAAGCGAGCATCAGAATGGGGAAGAAAGGTGATTTAAGTGATTTTGAACATGGCCAGACAGTTGGTGCCAAATGGGCTGGTCTGAGTATTTCAGAAACTGCTGATCTACTGGGATTTTTCCACACAACCATCTGTAGGGTTTACAGAGACTGGCCCGAAAAAGAGAAAATAACCAATGAGCGGCAGTTCTCTGGGCGAAAATGCCTTGTTGATGCCAGAGGTCAGAGGAGAATGGCCAGACTGCTTTGAGGTGATAGGGAGGCAACAGTAACTCAAATAACCACTCGTTACAACCAAGGTATGCAGAAGAGCATCTCTGAACACACAACACATCAAACCCTGGAGCAGGCTACAGCAGCAGAAGACCACACCGGCTGCCACTCCTGTCAGCTAAGAAACTAAGGGTAAAATTTGCATGGGCTCACCAAATTTGAACAACAGAAGATTGGAAAAACATCGCCTGGTCTGATTTCTGCTACGACATTCGGATGATACGGTCAGAATCTGGCATAAACAACATGAAAGGATGGATCCATTCTACCTTTTATCAATGGTTCAGGCTGCTGGTGGTGGTGTAATGGTGTGGGGGATATTTTCTTGGCACACTTTGGCACCATTAGTACCAGTAAGCATTGTTTAAATGCCACAGCCTACCTGAGTAGTGTTGCTGACCATGACCAACCCTTTACGACCACAGTGTACCCATCTTCTGATGGCTGCTTCCAGCAGGACAACGTGCCATGTCACAAAGCCCGAATCACCTCAAACTTGTTTATTGAACATGACAGTGAGTTCACTGTACTTAAAATGGCAGTCTACACACCAAAGGGTGGCTTTACAGTGGCTACACGCACTTCTTTTATCGGTCTATCTCTAGGAACCATGAATGCACAAAATTTTGTGCCTATCTATTCTGCAGATTTTATAGGCTAGATTTGCTAGAAACCCTATAGAAAAAGACAGAGGCTCACCAAAGTCATTAGGGGTCATCCACTGGGACCATGAATGCCGTGAAATACATAATGCCATGGTTATCTATCCTCAGATTTTTCGGATATTTCAACCCAAAGTGGTGGACTTGTTGCTACAGGCTAAAAAGTTAAAACTGCTACTGAGTGAAGCATATTTATACCACATTTATATTCATACATTTACATTATGTGCCATAAACCAGCCCAGCAATGCACTAAGGTAGATTAGGATGAAAAAGGCAAAAACAGAGGCCAGAAAATAGCGTTTCTGATAGTTATGTTTAGATATACTGAAGTGATAACTAATGTCATAATGATTTGTTTGATGTGAAAATGTAACATTCGGAGCAAGTTTTACCTTTGCGAGCAATCCGAATGCAGTTTATTCTGGTCTCCTGTGGATAAAGGAAAGGCTGAGTTAATTCATTTGGCTTGCTACCATGAAGACACAATTCAAAAACAAACAAATAAAAAAACACCACACTACATCCTAATTATGAGTCAGTCGGTCCAAACCGACCACTTTGTGTAAAATTTGCAACACATGCAGCCAGACCCTGGCCAGACCTCTGCTGTGTGCAGGAAATAATTGAAATTTCCAAGTGGATGACAAATCCTTGTGATATGAGTGACCTCTGTTCCCCTTCACAATGTGAGGCCGCTCACCCTGGTCCAATGATTGGCTCTACCTCCCCCCCAAAACAGCCACCTATGTCCTAGAGACAGAGGGGCAAGTTTCCAAATTAAGATTTAAGGAAGCTAAATCAGCCTTTATGGGCAATTATGCTAATCTGTGCTCTGAGATTGGAGTCTGAACCTTTCACCTAAAACGTTTGCCAAATTACCTTTTTTAATTGGAAATCTGTTTCAAGTGGATTCTCATCTTCTCTCATCTTTTACAGTGACAGATAAGTTATATTTACTTCCTCCCAGGGGTTATTAAAGCAGTGGAAGGTAGTATGTCATGTGTCAGCCTGTCCTCTATCAAGGTGGGATTTTGGTCTTATGGAACAGAAACGCCAATACTTATCAAAGTAACAGTTTAATGCAATTGAATCTCCAATCTTGTGTGCTAGAATGATATCCAGTATCCACATCCTTGGGATAGATTTCCTATTTTATCAAATTCTGGTGCCAGATCTGTTCATCAGATTGGAATCTTTTCGAATCCCCTACAGGTTCGATTTACATTCAGCCTCCAATGCTTGCAAGTAAATTAAGTTAGAAATAATGAAAACTCGAAAATTAGGTTGAGTTGTAGCTTAACTAATGTTCACAATCTCTTCTGCAGTCTGAAAATAAGACATGAGCACGTAAGATCTTAATTGTTGTTAAAGTACCCAATTCACAGTAACATAACAGTCTCATAACGCCACTGATCTTTTCACATTCCTAATTCTGCATTCAAAACTACTTCATTAAGTTGATTACCTTAAAATATCAGCATGACTTAGCATTAAACTATTTTTTTTTTCCTTTTTGGGCAGCGGCACACTGATGCTTGCTGAGGATCCCTTCACATCAGTTTAACACATGGGTATCCCTTTAGCTGTATGTTTGCTTCTACACTTTCATTTTGCTTTGACTTTTGACTACTTTTATTGTTTGTTAGGTTTATTCAACAAAACTACTTGATTAGTTTTAGGAAAAATTCTGATTTTTATGAGATCTAAGTCATCATCTGTGATGACCCTAACCCTAACACTATGCTGTCAGAATATGTAAATCTAGTTCTTTTAAGAAACTGTTCTCCCTAATCAGCGGACAAAAAAAATAAAAATAAATATGTCATTCTAAATGACATGCATCAAAAACTATATTTTTTTCCAAAAAAAGTATTCTTTTCTTGACTCTAAAACATAGGGTTGGGGTAAGGGTTTGGAGGGTTAAAATAAACACTTTTACACATTACCCACATTTTACAAAGCAATCTCTGCCACTTCCTTGGTTACCACCAATTTGCATCCTGTGAGTGTGCCAACACTGATTTGCACATTTTACTGCGGTATTGTGGCATCTCTTCATGCTCTGCTTTTCAGCCTCCCCCTCCCCCTTCTGCAAGAAGTCTCTTCCTGTCAGAAGGGAGTTCTTCCTCTCCTTTTTTGCCAAGATCACTGGATCGCTGTGGTTCCTGTGTAATACTGTAGGCTCTTTACCTTACAGTATGAAATGTCTTGAAATGACTGTTGTTCTAAACAGGTGCTATATAACAAAAAAATGAACTGAATTCTACTAAAGTCTATTGGACTGCATTGCACGTCGAAACATTAGGCTAAAGGAGTACCTATGCAGTGTATATATTAGTTAAAGATAAGGGCTGTCCCATGGTTTTTGGCTAAATGATCACTCAGAGAAAAAGTTAGAAACAAATAAGGTCTCTCACTTTTTTTAAGTGCTAAAGGGCTATTGAAGTTACTAAATCTAGCAACAAATGTGCTAGATTGGTAACAATGAGGCTGCCAACTTGCTGATCACTGCTGTGAGCGAGAGGGATATCGGGCAGAGATGGTATACAGTTCTATATTTTTTTTTAAAAATCCACAAATATCCAATCCCTAATCAAATCTCTGAATATTGATGTACATTCCTGCACAGTAAATCAATTAGGGCCAAGATAATGCCTCCGTTAAACAACATGTAAAAGGCTGTAATTGCATCTGGCTTGCTCACAATGCTAACGCAATAGCAAGTATTCTGCCAAGGTAGCCATATGCTTTTCTCACATCTCTGCCAATCTGTGTACAGTGCTCCTTTAGTACTCCACTGGTAATGATGTCTTCTTTCTTTGCTGCTTTTCACTAAAAGTAGCTGTTCAGTAATTATCATCCCAATTCCTCAATTTGACTTCATTGTTTGAAGCGCATGAAGAAACTCATCACTGGGGCATACAAAACCCACTGTCAATTGGTAGCTTGCAGTATAATGGCAGAGCACTGCAGACACACCAGAACATCAGTATAAATGCTGATGATGGTGTTGGCCTCTTGCAGTTTATATCATAGGGTCTGAATAGATTCAATACTAAAGTAAAATCTTAATCCAGTGTAAGAGTCCTGAAAAGCACCAGTATGAGAAGAGATGGGAGGTACAAGAGGATCACTAGGGAAAATGAAACAAACTAAAAGCATTAACAGTTGTTGTGGTGAACATGTAAGCAAACACATCAACCAGTCTTGGCTGACTGATAAATATCAATATCGACTCTCCATTTAGTTCTTGTTCAGTCTCTTTAGCCACTAAATGCTTCACTGTGTTTCCCAGCTAGTTGCTAACTTTGTCTTCTGTTAGTGGCTAACTTTGCATACTATTAGAGTGAAAACAGATGCCTGATGCTGAAAACAAGGCTGCTGAATGTTGACCCTAAAACCAAAACAACAAGCTTAAAGATGCTAAAGGCCTTTATAGGGCTGAAGGGAACTGAAATGAGTGATAACTCCCAGTAGGTTGTTTACCATGAATGATAGCTCTCATATTACTTATTAGCAGTCATTTGATAAGGTGTTAAAAAAATAATAAAATAAAATGTTGAAGCTTTAACAGCATCATTTATGCTACTAAAACTGCTATGAGTTTAATAGTTTCACGGTTAAAGACTCACCACTCCAATAACAAACCACTGGCAGTAAGAGTGCTATCACAGAGTGGTGCTTCCTTCTCAGTGCCTGACTTTTAGAAAAGGCTGGCTAGCAAGCAAGCTACTTGCATATGGATGGAATGAATGCAAATTAGCAATAGCTTGTATAAACTGCTGCCACCCACAATTGTCATTTAAAACCAAGAACGTGGAGTCAGCACTGTCTAGCAAAGAAAGGCTTGCAACCCAGATTTTTTGTACATTAATCTTTGCTAATAAAAATATGACAAATACAGATTAAAAAAAAAATCCCAAACTAAATCCTTTATCTTAGCAAAACTGGGTAGTTTGCCAATCTGGAGCTGGATCAGAGATCTCATCCATACTCAGTCCAAATATCAGTGTGTTCACTATGTGAGGAAAAAAAAATACACAGAGATAAATGACACGTAATCCCAGATGATGTGTAATAATACATGCAACAGAGGGTAGATGAAGAGGATACGAGTATGCTGTTGTTTTCGTGTTTCAAGTCACAGATATTTTGGCAGTAATCAAGATTTTTCTAAAGTGGCTCCTACAGACATAACAGAGAGAGAAAAAAAACACTTGGAAAAGTGTGTGTTTGTTTCCTGCTTGTGTGTTTCGCAGTAAACTGGCAACACCAATCATGCATCTTTCAAGCCCCACTGACGGCGTATCTGCCAAAGCAATTACGGTTTCAATTCAATGGCAGCTCATGGACCACAGTAAGCCCCGTACATCTAATTTATCCAGAGTAATTGTCAAAATAATTAGGTTTTTTTCCCCCCTTTCTCTCCAAGCAGCCCATCTCTCCTGAAACAGAACTATAGTTTAGAAAATAGACTAGTGATGTTTGCAGGACAAAAAATTGCCAACATGAATTATAACATTCAGTTTGTTAGGTCGGCTGATTTCTGTCTAAAAGCTGAGGTGCCAAGAAAAGTTTTCATTTGGTCTTAGAGAGAGAATCATCACAAATGGCAGGCCATGATGGGAGAAGCTCACTGCTGATTTTAGATCAAAGGGAAGAGATTTCAGTCAGACATGCAGCATCTCGTTTTTGACCCGGACCAGATGCTGACTGTGTTCTTTTTGGCTCTTGCGGCCCACCCAGCAGCATCAGGAGGATACTGGTTGTATCCTGTGAGCAGCGAGATACCTAGACAGAAATCTAGCTGAGAAGATGCTACCAGGCAGGCACGCATAATACCCATATGGGCCTAATGATTTAAAGAGCATTTGCTTTCACTGCTTCTGTGCACACTGTCCAGCATTTTCCTTGTTCATGCTTCAGTCACTTTTTCAATTGCTTAAGGAGTTCCTTTTCCAATCTCTTTAAGTCTGGTAGGCAGTGTTTGATTTTTCCCCAAAGAAAAATGACTGTTAAACTTTTAAAGAGCTTGAAGATGAGGCAATTTGGCAACTGAAAGATTACTAATGAAAAAGCAAGGATACAAACTGTGTTCCACAAGTAATTGTCTTGTAAAAGATTCAGCCACTTTGCTCATGTAATGTTTTAGAAGTGTTTTAGGTAGAAAAAGGCCTCCTGTTTGCCTTTTTAGTTTCACTGAGAAATAATGCAACATTAATAAGTCCAAAATGGGAACTAATCAAGCTGTTCTAAAAGGCATAGCATACATCTCCCCCAGTAACGCCTTGTTTATGCAGAAGACTGCTTCCTCTCCTGTAGCGCCTCCAGCATATTGCTTTCCTTCCTTCTCACTTGCTTGACACAAATCTAAATTGACTGTCAAGGTTGCTAAAACATAAAAGCAGTGTGTCTGAGTAGCAGAGAAAAAAAACAAAAAACAAAAACATCCACAGACATCTTAATGGTTCTTACCCCTCTGAAGTTGCTGGTGGCCTGGAAGTAGATGAGGTAGTTCTTGGTTGGGTCTAAAGGACTGTTCCAGTAGCCATTGTATGTGTGATTGTCACCCACTGTGAAAGGCGTGGCCTCTGGCAGACTGCTGGGAGCCAGCTCGGCTGTGTAGTAATGCGGGGACCCTTTGGCCTGGGCCTCGTTGTGTGAGTTTGGAGTGGGGAAACAATCCACGGTGCCCAGCTCCCTCCTCCTCACCTGACGGGACCCATCCTCTTCCACCACCACCACCTGGTAGGCACTGGTACAGGACAATGTGGACCTTAGCGCCCCAGAAAATATTTAAACTATTTAAGCTAATAAAACCACAAGATAAACTCATTAGTTTATAAGTAGTATATAACAGTATTCTCAATGGTCATGTTGCCAAGATCTCAGGTGTGGTTATGGCTACGCTGAAGTCTGAAAGTACCAAGAAACACAATCTTCTTAATCTGTCTTTTAAAGTCTTTTATTGTGTGATTGTTGTTTTTCAGTTATCTTGTTTATAATTTCTGTTTGCTTGCTTTCATTCTTTCATTAGCATTGCTTACTTATTGTCATTGCCATTTACCTTTAATGTATCTTTGCTACCTTTAATGTATCTTTTCTTTTCACTCATTAATGTTAAATGTCAATTTGAATTTGCCTATCAAAGCACTTTTTAAACTCTGTTTTTAAAGGTGCCATATTAAATGAAGTTCATTATACATTTTATATGTATAATCATATATATATATGAAGAAAGAAAAAAAGGAAAAAGAAAGAAAGAAAAAAATAGATATTTTAGTTTCCAGTTTTTTCTTTCTTTCTTTTTTTTAATCGTTACTGAATTTCAGTATTATTTTTTTTCATAACACTTATCTTTACTGGATATGTAAATTTATTGAATATTGCCACTTTTTATAATGTCATGTTTCAGCAACTGCCCCCAAGTTTTGCCAGTTAACTCATGTAACTAATTCCAAATCAGCCTACCAGCTGAAAGTAAAGACAGTACACAGAAGCAGTAATGAAATATACAAGTAGCATGATCAGGGCGCTCATGCAAAGCATTACAAAGCTGGCATGGTAATTAGGTAGCATGTGCAGCTTTGTAAAGCTCCACTAACACAAGATGTTAGTCCCTGTGTAAAGTGTTTATTTAGAGCAACAGATTCAGGATTACTTTGGCTGATGGTGCTTTGGCTAACAGGTGCTAACTGGATAATTCTAGTTGCAGCTCATGAGCTTGTGGAAGGGGGCATGTGAATGGCTTTACAACCCTGTTTCCAAAGAAGCTGGGAAGTTGTATAAAATATAAATGAAAACAATAAAAACATTTGAAATTTTGAAACATTTGAAAAAAGTACAAGTGTATGAAATTGGTAAATTTAAAAGTAGCACATACAATACAAGTTACTGGGAAAATGGGATTTTGAAATAAAAATGCACACTATAAAATACAAATAAAGTTATATATACATGTTACAAAAATGGGTTGCAAAAATTTCCCAAATTGTATACAAATAAACACAATTTTATTGACATATTTACCACACTGTGTTTGATTATTAATTTCATTTATTTAAAAAATGCTTTTACTACTGATCACTGTGGTGCTCCATATACACAAAAATGTTACGTTGTCTTGTTTGTCTTTAACAAAACCTCAGCACATGTTAAATATTTTTCTATTCGTATTATTCAATTCAATTCAATTCAGTTTTATTTATATAGCGCCAAATCACAGCAACAGTCACCTCAAGGTGATTTATATTTTAGGATAAAGACCCTACAATATTAGACATAAAACCCCAACAGTGGGAAGGAAAAACTCCCTTTTAACAGGAAGAAACCTCCGGCAGAACCAGGCTCAGGGAGGGGCAGCCATCTGCCGCGACCAGTTGGGGATGAGGGGAAACAGAAGAGAGCAGAGGGAGACAGGACAAAAGACAGACTGTGGGAGAGAGAAAGAGTTAATAATAGCTATTGATTAAATGCAAGTGGTGTATAAACACATGGAGAGTGAAAGGAAGTGAGGAAGAGGAAGTGCTCAGTGCGTCATGGGAAGCCCCCAGCAGCCTAGGCCTATTGCAGCTTAACTAAGGGATGGTTCAGGGTCACCTGATCCAGCCCTAACTATAAGCTCTATCAAAAAGGAAAGTTTTAAGCCTAATCTTAAAAGTAGAGAGGGTGTCTGTCTCCCGAATCCAAACTGGGAGCTGGTTCCATAGGAGAGGGGCCTGAAAGCTGAAGGCTCTGCCTCCCATTCTACTTTTAAATACCCTAGGAACCACAAGTAAGCCTGTAGTCTGAGAGCGAAGTGCTCTATTGGGATAGTATGGTACTATGAGGTCTTTAAGATATGATGGGGCCTGATTTTTTAAGACTTTGTATGTGAGGAGAAGGATTTTAAATTCAATTCTGGATTTAACAGGTAG